>JAUCMR010000052.1:15075615-15089441 GCA_032357425.1 Enteromius argenteus | reverse complement strand
TCGTCGGTCACCGACGTGACGTCTCCGTTCCCTTCTTCAGGGAACGAGGGTTACAATACGTAACCGAGACGTTTTTTAATATGATGGATATCTTTGAAGGGAAACTAACTCAATGTGAATGGCTAAATTGTAGTAGTTTGTAAACTGGCCGTAATATTTCAAGCTTAAGTGTTTGTATTAGGCTGATCAAACAGTGACCTTGTGCAGGAAGTGACTGTAAAGCTGTTTCCGAAGTCAGAATTCACTTCTTTTTCAAATACTGTACATGTATGTTTTTTATGTATAGTTTTGATGAATCGTCTATATTTCTTCATAGGCACTTAAATGGGAGTATATACTTTATTCTGATTTCCATTGATGTAAATCAGTACACACAAGCACGTTTGTCATTCTGTGTCGTGTAAGACATGTAGCCTCTTTCTGTATGTCTTTGTTTCATTTGCTTTTTTGAGGGTGCTAAACCACATTTTTTTTCATTGTGAAGTTGCTCTATTCTTAAAGATAAACATATTAAACATTAAACCTCATTAATCGGAACTGTGGGCGATGAAGAATGAGCAAGCTTGTACGTGAGGTTCAACTTTAAGATACTCGCATCAAGATCAATCCTTGCTCCCAAACGCATCCTCAATTATTTAGCACCTCCTTAGAAACCCTGCATGTATTATTCACATGTAAAGAATCTAAATTTAGTCTTGTCTATTGGGAATGACATGGCAGAGGAAAAAGGAACACAATACAACAACATGTCTGTGTCTGTGAGTGAGAGTATACCAGACTGAGCTCTTCAGAGGAGCACATCATGCGACTCTTATTCTCATTTCACATTATTACTCATTTCTGTAGGATGTAAATTTTATGTGCTTATGACAGCTGATTCTGTGTTGAATACAGTATCCCACAATGCAGTGAGCTTTCCTTGGCCTTTCGTTTGCATTGTGAAATTTCATCAGGCAGTAGTAACTGTCTAAATAAAATTTATATTTTTTTGCCTCTGATTTTAATCAGATAATGTTAATGAATATTTCCTAATGCATATAATTTCATATATTATTTATAACATAGACATATATCAGTATGTGTATTTATATATGAGCAATATCACTCTAGTACAAGAGCGATACCGGTTCTATATCAGCAGCTGTGATTGCCTCTGGCAAAAAAACTAAAGTTTGTATGTTCACTGAGAAAAGCATTGTGTTTGTCATAACGTCAATATCCTTTCATCTGTTAAGAGTGATTTCTAATTACAGCGCTGATCAGTGCATTTGTTACCTGTTTCGTTCGTTGTTGAAAATAGGCTATACTTCCGTTTACAAAAGTGTTTATTTTCCAAAGTAAAAGTCTTTACTGTAGTGCTGACTCATAAAAACAGTCTCTTGCCAAGCAATTAAGTCCAAAGTCAGCGAAATATACAGCATTGAATTTAAATAAACAATGCTCTGGAAAGAGCTCTGGAATGAGACCAAAGACTGGTCGTTAGATTTACACAACATTAAATATATCTCTTGTTTAACCACTACAGAGACATCAGAACCAGCGGTAAATTCCAGAAGATCTGGCCACGCTGAGGCACACTCTGTGGGTGTAATGTGAGCTGAACGGCAGCTGAACCGACAGATCTCTGTCTCCGAAAACGTTGAAACTAATTTTTAAAAATAGACATCCAAAGAAATCCAAAATCCAGTAAAATGTATAAAATTATAGTGGATTTAAGCGTCTGTATGTGCAATATCTATGTTTTTCTCTAATGTTAATAATATGAATTAATATAATTTTGAATATGTAAGCTATAATTTTTCAGTATTTGAATTTATATATATATACATACCCATGTTTAAGAAAATGTATTTTTCTGCCTTTTGAAGTACATTTTTTGAGAGGTTTTGCCATTTTAAGTTTAAACAAACATATAACATTCTTAAAATAAACTTTCTTTAGCTGTGCCATTTACGACATCTGTTCAGCATAAATTTCAAATATATTTTGGCCTAAATATTTGTTGTTTGGAGCAAACAGTTTGCAAGTCTTTTTTTCACCGCTCTTCATCACACAGACTGTATTTACATCCTGCTAATTTGGTTTACATATTTTGCAAACACAATGGGCTGATGATAGCATCAGGTAATCAAAGGAGCAGCATGTATTGTGCGTGTTGAACCCTGATCCGCCTCTTTCCCCACACAAACACACAGATGCTAGCTGCTGGCCGCCTCCATTGTCTCCTCATCCACGCTGGGTGCTGTATCCAAGGAACCGGGAACCAAAATACTGTCTGGCCCAATGTGCTGAGCCGAAGTGACACCACATTGGGCCTTCGTCCTTCACATAGCTGCGTGATATTATGTAAATGACCCTGTCTGGATTGGGATTGCATGTGTGCGAGCGCGGCCCCATGCTTTCCATCGCCACTGGGAAGGAGCGGGGAGTGGTACATTATTCCGTGTAAATGAGAGCAAGACCTTGAGGTATTCTCGGAATCCTAAATCTGCTTTTCCTCCCATTTACCGCCGTACTGTGATTATCCGGAGGGATTGAATCGGGAATGCAGTCCTGGACTGGTTGTTCTGTTCGTTTAGTTAAATAAACTGCTCAAATGATAAGAAATGGCGATACATAAACAGTCTTGTAAACACGGCCGCATGCTAGAGCATTCCCTGAGGGGACACAAGTTTGTATCTCATAGAATGGCAAATGGTGCTCAGCCTCTTAATTATAATCCCAAGTCTGGGTGGCCTTTTAAGCAGTATGTCAAAGTACATTTGCTCTCAGCACAACTGTGGCACAGTGTTGGGGAATGTTACTTTTAAAAATAACTTGTTATAGTATTGAGTTACTCATTTACGGTGACTAATTGCATTACATTTTGTTTTTTTGTGTTACTTTTTCTTTCTAGGTGTCTTCTTGCTCTTAATGGAAGTGCTTTGATAGGTTTACAAATACATTTTATATTCAAAGTGATTTTTTTAAAGTGTCAATCCATACAAAGTATGTATTCATGAAGGATTGACCGTAAAAAATATTTAGAATATAAAAAAAAACAATACATGTTATTTTGAACATGGAATCCTGAAAAAAAATGTCATTGTTTCCACAAAAATATTAAGCAGCAGAACTGTTTTCAGTGTTAATAATAATAAGAAATGTTATAATATTACTATATTACTTAAGTTTGTTTAATGTAATTTTGATTGAAATGAAATTATTACAGTGTAGAATGATTTCTGAAGGATCATGTGACTAAATATTGGCTGATGAAAATTCAAAGAAATAGTTGAATTTCAAAATATATTATAATGAAAAACAGTTATTTGAATTGTAGTACTATTTTACAATATAGTACTGTTTAACTGTATATTCAATCAAATAAATGCAGCCTCCAGCCTAAAAAATCCAGGACACAGCGCATTAAATTAAATCAAAATTTAAATTAAACTTGAAATTTATTGCTGCTTTGTTGTAATGTTCAAATTCGATCATTTAATATGTGTGTGTATATATATATATATATATATATAAATGTAATATTTTTGTAAATAATTTAAATGAATTCTATTAAATTATATTTATATATTTATATATTTAAAATCATTATTCTATATGAATAGTATATATGCTGTATGTAAATAACCACTATACATAATTATTTTTGGGGGAAAAAAACCCTAACCTGATTAAGTAACCTAGCTTTAATTTGTGCTGTGTTTCCCCCAACACTGGTCCTGTAGACTTTATTTTGGCAGTGCAGACGACTGGAGCTCAAGCTGTCCCACTCTATCATTTGTCTTGATTCGATCAGAGACGTCCAATCAGTCCAGTTCTATAAAATCACCGGTGTAACACACAACAACATGGCTCTCTGATGAAGAGGGTTTATAAAAAGCCCAGCTGTGCTCCCTGAGCATTTTAAAGAGTCTGCTCCAAGAGCTCCAAGTCTTTTGTTTGTCCATTAAACGTGTTTACAGTACTCAATATTCTGGTGCAATCTTTTCATCATCGTTTCACATCCATCCTTCTTAATCACGGTTCAAGTCCCAAGCCCGCCACCGACCGTCTTTTTCTTTAAAACACATATACTGATGAGTGATTCAGAGCCAGGAAAATTGGAGCTTTGTGCATGCATGTGCTTCTATGATTCAGAAGTGCTGTGTTTTGGAGCGGCAGAGAGGATGAGGCTCCAACATTTCTGCTTCGTTCTGTCCTCATTGCTCTAAAGACCCATTTCCCGTGGCGGTGTCTCAGTTTGATGTAAAGCTCTCGCCGCTACAACACCTGTTTCCTCAATGAAAATAAGCCTACCTCCCTCTATCTTTGATCTCTTCATTCTCTCCTGTTTTTATTTCAGATTCTCTCTCATTTGAGCAGAACATTATGAGCATGTTTTCTCTGCCATTAAAAGTATGCTCTTTTTTTTTTTTTTTTTCTTTAATTACCCGAATGAACAGCTAATGGTTTTCAATGATGGTGTGTTGGCTTGTGGTCTAATATAATGACCACATGAAATGAGAAGACACAGTTTTATTAAATTAGTTGATGTATTTTCTGTTGAAAGAGGAAGATTGGTTTTTATCAAAGCAAGATCAGAGCATTTTATTGGATGAGGATTCTTCAATAATCTTATTTCTTGAGAGCAGAAACTGTACATTTTAAATGTGTATATGTTATAAACGTTTTTTGTGTGTCAGCAAAGTCGACTTTTACCATTAGCTACAACTTCATTGTGCCGCTTACATTTGAAAATATCCAGTCCGTATTTTTTCATATTTTATTATTATTTTCTTTGTTTAACATCAGTGTTCAACCACAGGCATTGCAAAAGTTTGCTAGGAATGATTGTGAAACCTATTCGACAAAAAATATTTTCCTATTCTATTTGCTGCACTACACTTAACCCTAATATCGGCAAATTGATTAGTGCAGTTGATTATTCTAATCAATGTTGTTTTCTGTTCTCCTCACAGCTTGCTGGGTTCATCTATGCCTGTTATGTTGTGAAGCTCATTTCAGAAGAGGAAGACAGCTGTGAGTATATCTTCATAACTTCATGAGTTTGTTTTTGTTCATTTTTAATGAGGGTTTGGCTTATTCTCAAATACATAATGCATGCTTATAATATATGTTTTAAGCCTACAATGATATTGGATCTAAAATAACATTTATCATATCATAGCGGGCAAAATTATTATAACACTAGTGCAGTATTTTTCCCAGATTGGATGAGGACGAGATCAGATGGCTGTTGTCAGACATTATTAAAATAATGGCAAAATGAATGTTTGGAAATGTAAACTGATATTTTCTACTGACTGCACTACATCAAAACACCAAACAACTGACTTAAAACCATTTTTAAGTGGTAAAAATACTAATGTTCTAATAATTTTGGCCATTATATGCTTTAACATTGTTGGGGAATATTTGTTTCCTGCGGTAATGAAGCACTGACATAGACATAGCTCTTGGTGGCAGATCTTTAGCCTAGTTTGAATGCCCCAGTAAACATTTGAATTTAGATGTTGCAGGATCTAAAAGATTGCTTTTATTGATCCCAAACGACCTGCCTGTGGCCTAGTGTTTTAAAGCAAGGAGAAAATTGTTCAATTTGTAATACTCAGACGATCACACTTACCACCACTGCCATGCTGAGACACATGGGTCATTTGCTTTAGTCACCTTTCTGTCCTGACAAAAGATTAGAAAGCATAATAATGAGGATAGAAGATGGCCTGAGTTATAATATTCTCTATCTGGTTTCATGGCATATATGTACCTGGGTGCACATTTTAGCGAGACATGAAATACGTACAAATAAGTACATATAACTGCAGTTTCCAAAAGAAAAGAACACTAGAGGCAGTAAAACTCTGACACCTTTTATTCCCTTTTACACAAATGTATAGAGTTTGGATTAATAAAGCATAATTTTTACACAATTACTTGAAGAATATCATGTGACTTCAAAACAATATTAAAATGCTGGGAGATTTGAAAACTGATGCTTTTGAATGTTAGCATCACACATATGCAGCTGAACTATGTTCAAATCTATGTAAAAGAAAGTTGAAATGACACAGTTGCATCAACAAATGCCTTTTTATATCAGTTTTGCATTTGTTAACATTATCGGGTAGGTTTAGGGTTGGATTTGGTGTAGGGCATATTTTTCAACATAACAGAGCATTAGCTTTTAGCAACAGTCCTCGGATATTTAACATAAAAAACACTGCAATATGTACCTATATCAACACAAAACAAATGTGCCAGGGTTCACATACTGAACCTGTGTTTTAGCGCCACTTGATGGACATTTCTCTTTGAAACTGTGGTGAAACGTGCTGTAAGGCACGTATAAACGGTGTTGCGCAAAAAGTGCACAGATGTGCGTATTTTTATGAGACCAAGTTGAATGTTCCTTGTGTTTAATGAATTTTAGTGTATTTTAGTGGGTCCCATCTGGGAGACCAATCGACTCTGACTTTTGGTGAAAACGCCAATGGGAATTGGCCAGTGGATTTTGCATGTGAAGCCACTCCCACGGATAAGATGGTGGCACGCAAACCACTGTTAGCTTCCTGCTAAGGAAGCGCAGTCCGGGTTGTGCGAGAGGGACGTAACATCTCCATTCCCTCCTTCAGGGAACGAGGGTTACATATGTAACCAAGACGTTCCCTTTCAGTCAGTCAGGAAGGAGACCTCCGTCGGACACAGTCCAAGCTACTCCGCTAGCTAGAACCATGGTTCAGCGGAGGAACCAAATGAGATTCTGTGGAACAAATGGATGAAAGCGCTTGGATCCAGTGGACCAGGACCAGGAGTGAGGTTTTTAGAGACAAAAACTTCAACTCGACTCAGTCTAGCGTCTCAAAGGGAGCTCCCCATAGTCCCATAAGGATGACGGAGAGGTCCCAAGAAGGATTAGATGCGGTCTGGCTGGGTCCAGCCTTATCACACCTCTAAGAAACCTAACGACCAGGTGGTGTCTTCCTAGAGAAAGCCCTTCTACCACATCATTTTATGCAGCGATGGCAGCGACGTAAACTTTCAAAGTGGAAGGGGACAGCCTCCGTTCCAACTTCTCCTGAAGGAAGGAAAGCACCACTCCGACCGAGCATCTTAGTGGATCCTCTAGACGAGAGGAGCACCAGTCAGTGAATAGACCCCACTTCAGAGCGTACTGTAGGCCTGCCTTGTAGAGGGGGCTTTACCCTGAGTGATGGTATCCACCACATCCTGGGGAAGGCCAGAGAGGTCTACCGTGTCCCATACAGAAGCTCACGGTTGGAACGACATCCCGGAGGACATGCTCGATGACCATGTAGCTGTTAAAAATTTGCTCTTTTCGTCGACCGGGACTGCCAAGGGGAGGACTGCCGCACACGATGTGCTCCAGTGCAGTCTTCTCCGCTGGAATGCAGGACACGCTGATCAAGAACCTTCTTACAGCAGGTATTTTCTTCTGCTCCCAAGCAAAAAGCTAATAGTGGTTAGCGCGCCGCCATCTTAAATACCCGTATGTCCGGGGGAGTGGCTTCGCATGCAAAATCCACTGGCCAATTCACATTGGTGTTTCCAAAAGTCAGAGTCGATTGCTCTCCCAGGCGGGACCCCATGATGTCAATGACGTAACGTCATAGTGACTGACTGAAAGGGAACTGTGGGCACTATATTGTTCGACATTTCCCCATTTGTGTTCTACAGAAAAAGGAAACTCATGCGGATCATGACAGACTATTCGTTTAATTTGTTTTGCCCACAGATGCTTGTAACTTTTTTTCTTAGGAGAGTCTTTTGAGGAATAGCTACAATAACAAAGGAAATGCAGCCCAGCACTGGCATACAAGATCAATACTGTTGTTCTCTTGCAGAGTCAAGCTTTATTTTCCCTGTTCTCATCATTCTCTCATCACAGAGCAACTAAAACAGACAGAGAGATGCATGTAAAAGTATGTGTTTGTGTGGCCGTTTATTTCTTTGTCATGCATTTTCATTGCATTTTATCAGTTCATAATCAGAGTAATCAGAATCATTAAACTTCACTCTGAATGTAATTAAGCATGGCCGTATTTGGAGGGTCAGCCTCTCATTAAACTGAATGCCTTCACTACATGTTAAGATCATGGAGAGGGAGCCCTCTGGCAGAATACATCCAGTGTAGCGTGATGGTCTATTAATGCTGAATATTTGTGCATATATGGGTTTTTATGCATGACTTCATTTAGATGTTGGTCCAAGATAGAGTATGATCCTGTGTGTGTGTGTGTGTCTGTGCATATATAAATTTTATTTTCAAAAACGTATAACTCAGCTTTTTTTTTATTATATATATGTAAATGCTGTATATAAAAGTATATATATAAACACACACACACATAAATATATAGACACAGAAATAGATATAGATATATAAACTGTATATATATTATGTGTGTGGGTGTGTGTGTTTATATGAAAGACTTTTCCATTTTAAATCTATTTTGAATTCCTCGTAGGGTTAATGGAGTTGTTCCTTAAATGAATGGATAATTTTTTGGTGGAAAATGCCAGTGCATTGTTCAGTTTTCAGCAGCTATTAACATAAGTAACATTTATTATTATCAATGTAGAAAACACTTAATTTTTTTGTACAGTTTATGAAGCATTAGACATTCTCAAGTGTTTTAGATACATAGGAAGTGCAAAACAGTTATTATTTTAAATAGGAATATTTTGTGACATATGTATAAATGTTCTTTTTTAAATTGCAAGATTAATTTATATATATACATCATTACATACATCAATACATTATCTCCTCATACAATACATGATTTTGACAGCTTTTAGTTCCTGAACCTTTAATATATTTCCTTCATCTTAAATCAGAATCTCTAAAAATGTGTTTGGATTGTTACTTGCCAGCCTTTTTCAGAGTACCTTATGAATAAAACTCCCTAATTAAGCCATGTGTGCAAAAACTAACTTTCATCTTCTCACAAAATCCATTTTATTGGCTTTTTTATTAGTCAAATGTGCAAAGCTTTGCGCCCCAAAAACTTCCGGCACCACACTGATCACTTAACTTCCTCATTCAGCAGCATTCCCGGTGTCCAGTGGGGCTTCTGATTGTCTCAATCAGTGATCAGGACAGATTTTAGAACATTTGTGTAATTGAAAACCCCTCTCGAAAGTCTCTCCCAATCAGTAGCCCGAGTCTGAGTGACAGCGACGTTAGTATCCGTTGAGAGATTATCATCGGTGTTGATGTTCCATGGGTGGGCCCAGAAAAAATTCCACTGAGAAATATACTCTGAATCCTTCAAGCAGGCGAACGATATTGATGGCTTGATCCCTGAGGCATGTAGAAACACTAATCGGGACGCCATATTGGCCATTACGGCTTTAATTAATATAGAACATGAAGCACCTCCATGAAGGTAATGAACAGCTCAAACCAATCAACACGATCCGCACGTAATTACAGCTACTATCACAGGTAATGTCCCAGGGTCCATTTAAAGAAAGGACAGTATTTAAATGATTCGGCTACGAGAGTACGATAAAGCAAGAGAGGAAGAGTTAGGAAGTGTTGGTGCGCACAAGTTGCGAGGAAACACTTTTTGCATCTTATAATTAGGTTAAGGCTTTCCTTTGGGGATATGCAATCAGGCTTTGTGGTTGCAGGGAGGTGGGAACTCATGCTGATAGTCTTTGCGCGCTGCGTGCGGTTTACAAATGCTTTTGTCGAGGAAGAGCTTTTGGAAGGGTGAAGCCAAAACCCATAAAGCTTTGCTATATGGACGCTGTGAAGAAAAAACGTCTATCTCGGTCTAATTCCCTGCAGCGTCTGTGCCATCAAAATGGCTCCTTTCTGGGATGTGTCACTTAAAACAGAATAAATAGCTATTCGAGTTGTTTTGTTGAGGTCGAGGGATGGTTTTTGGATGGGTTTGAATGCTAATGCTGCAGCTCAAGGCGGCCCGTAGACCCTTTAATCTGTCCACTTGCCCACAGTCGACAGTGCTTGTATGTTTTTTGTTGTTGTTTTTTTTTTACTTCATTACTGGATCAGTGATCCCAGCATTTCCCATTATCTTGGCAGGAAGAATTTCTGCCGTGAAACAACTTGAGATATTTGTTTCACTGCAAAGGGGAAATGTTTTCAGAGCCGTTTAAGAGCACAAGTCTGCCCTCAGGCAATCTATTTTAACATTTACCCCCTGCAGACATATTTATGTAAAGGACATTAACATGGGAATGTTTTGAAGTGCGGCATAACTTAATGATCAGTGGTTTCTATTTGAAATGTTTTGTGTGTATGTATCCTTAAAGTTTGGGGTTGGTTAGATTTAAAATGTAAGACTTTTATTCAGCATGGATCCATTGAATTGATCAGAAGTGACAGTAAATGCATTCATAATTGTTTTTCTGTTGATCAAAGAACAACTGCTTTCAGCAATGCTAATAAGAAGAAATGAAACAACAAATCAGCATATTAGAGTGATTTCTGAAGGATCTTGTGACACTGGAGACTGGAGTAATGATGCTGAAAACTCAGCTTTGCTATTACAGAAATAAATTACTTTTTATATCATGTTAAAATAAAAAACTGTTATTTTAAGTTGTAATAATATTTCACATATTTTTTTTTACCCTTGGTTAACATGAAAAAATTATTTAATAGAAAAAAATCATACTGTCCCCAAACTGTGTAGTCTTTATTCTTTTTTATATTCATTATATCATCATATTAATTACATTAATAATGTAATGAATTATGAGTAAAGAGTTAAATCATGTAATTAACAGTATTATTAAGCAATATTTATTAAGTAATATTTAGTGTGTTCTCTTAGAAAATGCTAGTACATTTCATCATTACAAAGAAATACCAAGTAACACATTAAATCAAATTAGACAAGTAAAAAGATTTTATATATAAAACATGCTCCATTATTTTTTCAAAAAGAAAAAAAAAATATGTGAATGGTTCATCCTCAAATCATGATTCTAAATCCCTATTTAAGCCCAACATGAAATGTTCAGACTGACCTCTGCGGGTCCCCAGATAACACTGATCAGGACAAAGGTCCAACTCCACTATAAGACCAACATAGATTAGGGGATTTGTAGGTGTATGCCCCCTAAATTCTATCATCAGAATGATAATGGTTCCAGTCTTCCGTTCTCCTTCTGTTTGGGATGCACTAGAGAATCTCTCTGCTAATTCCTCAGCTTATCTCCTGTGTTCGTTGGTCTAGGAAACAGCCTCTGATTGCCAAAGCCTGGATCTTTATCACACACTTTATTACCTTTGCGTCTTTGTGGAAAGCCCAGATACTCGGGCTTCCAGGGCCTGAAACAGCTGGTGGGCCCTCACAGAGAGTCCGGGGCTAATCTTGTCAGTTTGCTTTATGTTAGTCTATCTTATAATCCATCGGGCAGCATGCCACAAACCAGCCTTTATAGATATCAGTCTGATCATCGACTGCTCATGATTATCACACTGATGCATGCATGGGATACTTCATCAAATAGTGCTTATTTGAATGAATGACAGCATTCAGTACAATAATATACTATTTTTTTTTTGTCCCCCATCTTCCTCTTTCTCTCCCTGTCTCATTGCTTTAGTTGACTTTATAGGAGGGTTTGATTCGTATGGTTACCAAGGGCCACAGAAGACGTCACATTTGCAACTACAACCAATGTACATGTAAGTATGACAAACATGACTTGTTTTAAATCAAAGCAAACCTAATTTATACAGTGTTTTCTTACATAGTCTCAGCAGTGTTTTGCTATGTCCTGGTGCTTCAGGGTAAATTTTCATGGTGCACTGTATTTTATTCGAGCTGTTTTTTCCCCCCAGCTCTCTACAATTGCTTATAGTAAGTGGGAAACTTTGGCAAGGCAATTCATCTTTTCTTACTAAGCTGCATCTAGCATGTTTAGAAATTATTAAATCATTTTGATAACTTTATTTATCATAGAAATATATTGACTTTTATTTTTAATGTACATTTATTAAAAACTTAAAAACTTAAAAAAAAAAAAAATTATTTATAAAAATCATCAGAATTTCTATATTTATTTATAACAATAATAATTTATCTGTGAAAGATCATTTTTTTAAATTATTTAAATTTGTTAATGAAATTATAACTTTGAATGTATATCAATTATCAGAATGCAATTATTATAATTTTTTTATTAATTTGTAATAGTAATTATTAATGTATCAGTTACTTTTAATAACTTGTATTATATATTTTTATTTAAAGAAATTAATAAAATTATGACTTTAACATAACCTATAATTATCAGAATATTTTATATATTTTTGTATAATTTATTTATTGACTATATTTTAAGTTGTCCTTGTTATAGTATATAGTAATATTAATTAACTACACTTACTATAAGGTTAGGGTTTGGTTTAAGGTTACTTGCATGTAATTATGCCTAACAGTTGAACAGCTTAAAATAAAGTGTTACCGTATGTATTTATGTAGTATTTCAAATAAAACAATGAAAATGTTATAGTAGCTAATGTTCAAATATACTGCTATTTTCGGTAATAGAAAGAAAGCATGACATTGATTTTATTATATTTTCATATTAGAAAATTCTTTATTTGTCCAGTGTATGAATTGGGCTTGGACAGAAGTCATTTAAATCCCAAAGATTTACAGTGATGTAATAGCGACACAAACCACTGATAAGGAAATGATTAGATCTTTTCCGTATAGATTTTGTTCTGCAGCCGTAGTCTCTAGACTCTTGTGCTGTTGTACAGTGAGTCATTGTGTTTGTATCTGGGTGTATAAGACTCTCTGTTGGACATACCGGACAGACTGCGGAGTAGTTTTATGAGTGCTGGTCCGTGACAGACCTGGAGCAAAACAAAACCCTGAGGAGTATCTCTAGCGGAACATCTCGAAGAAATAATATCATTGTCAGTCTGGCTGGGATAATAGCTTAGGTCAATATTGAGGGAGGTGATCTGTTTGCTTAGTCTCTGCTGGCAGCTTAAATGTTTATGAGGAAGTAGTTGAATGCTCAGAGGTGCAACTGGGTGATCGCTGGGAGATTTAAGAGGATTTGGCTTATTGACACTGATCTATTGGTGATTGTGTTCTATAGAGTCAGCCTTTATGTCCACAATGCACTCCATTATGCCAGGAGGTGAGACAGCAATGCTATCAAAGCTTAGGCCCATGATCTATATGGAGATAGCTCTTTGATGGAAGACCAAACTGCTATGGTCAGGAGTCTCTGAAAATCAATCAATGTGCAATAAAAATCTAGAATAGTTTCATATTCAGAATCATCTGATATTCTAGTTTGCTGCCCATTCACAGAAAAAGTCTGTGATTGTGGATAGAAAGCTATAAGTATGCCATTCATAGGTCATTTTCCCTAAAAGTGTAAATATAGGTAAGATAAGGGAGTTTTGAAGATTTGAGGTGACATGCTTTATTTTTAACCAGGGTTATTACAGTTTTTCTTACTTCTTAAATGTTAACTGAAATAAAATCTTTAACCGCCTGGGGTCGGCTATGCCGCCGGCGGCAGCACGTTGATTTTTTTCAGATGTCAGCAAAAAGACATGAAACTGCTCTGTCATATATGATCGTACATATAAGAGTAATGCAGCATTTAAATCTGTAAAGGGTCTATTTTAATTTGTATACACTCACAATATCAACAAAACATTCTGTTTTTGGTAAATAAAGATTATTTACAGGGTGCGTTCTCCGCCGTTTTGGTCTCTGTGATGTTCAGTTTGAAACGCGTCAATAAAATGAGCTGAAACTCAGCGAAAACGTGACTCACAGACATGAGAG
>JAUCMR010000052.1:15056253-15075515 GCA_032357425.1 Enteromius argenteus | reverse complement strand
GCAGATTTATTTTCACAGCCACCTTTGCTCAGATTTACCAAGGGTGCCAATATTAGTGGAGGGCACTGTATATATGAAAACAAAAATAAAAAACTAACTTAACATATTAAAAATGTAAAATACAGAATAAAACTCCTTGAAACTTATGTAAAATGACTCATAGTAATGAATCATGGGTGGGCTTATACTTATTTACTAAGGTTTCATCAAGAATGTTCTTCAAGGCTGTATCTATTTGATAAAAAATGTAATTAATTCCTGTGAATCAAAGCTGAATTTTCAGCATCATTTCTCCAGTCTTCAGTTTCATATGATCCTTAAGAAATCATTCTAATATGCTCATTTGTAATTAATGTTGGAAACAGTTGTGATGTTTAACATTTTTAAACAAATTTTTTTCAGAATTCTTTGATAAATAAAAATAGTAATCATTTTTTATTTATTCATTTTTTTTTTAAGACATTAATACTTTTATTCAGCAAGGATGTGCGTGACCTTGTTTTCTATGCTGGTGGGGACTTAAACTTTAATGCACACTCACTCATGGGGACTCATGATGCCAAGGGGACCTGAATTAAGGTCCCTATGGGGAAACAAACTTATAAATCATACCGAAATAGTTTTTTGAAAATGAAAAAAAAAAAATTTTTTTGTGAGGGGTAGGTTTAGGTGTAGGGTTGGTTTAAGGGTAGCTGACCAGTATGTATTTTTATATACATGTGCACATATATATATACCTAGACATTATACATATACATACATGTATATGCATATAAAAATAAGCAGCTACAGCTGTATTTTACCCTGTGGTATCATTCAAAGTCATTTTTAGCCTGTGGGTGAGATCATCCCAACTGATGTGAAAACATATGGCAGGGGTCCAAATGTGCCTGTCACCAGCCCTGGCACACGTCTGACACCAACGGCAAAATATCAGCAGGAACATTCCCCGCCATCCTCCAGGGAAGGAAGGACACAGCTGAGCTGCCCAGCGCCACAGTCCAGACACATGGGGAAAAAAAAAAAGCTGACTGGAATCCTGCCAGTGAAATGGGATCAGAAAGGATACCCCATATGGATTTAAACAGCAAGGGACTGTGTTGATTTACCAATAATACAGACAAACAGTGTGTCCCTAGAGAATTCCCACCAAAATATCCCTCAGAAAAATCAACTTAACATAGTATATACACACTACTTTTTACATTTTTTATACTTTTGAAAGTCTCTTTCCAAGGCTGCATTTATTTGATCAAAAATAACTTTTCTGTTTTATTTTCATTTTATTCCTCTGATGCAAAACAGAATTTTTAGCATCATTACTCCAGTCTTTAATGTGACATACTTTAAAAAATAACGGTGCTCAAAAGGTTCTTCACAGCAGTGCCATAAAGAGACATTTTTGGTTCCACAAAAACCATTCTGTCAAAGGTTCTTTAAAGAGCCATATCTTTCTCACCATTCTATAATCTGAAGAATTCTTTCTCCACAAAGAACCTTTTATGAAACAGGAAGGTTCTTTATGGAACCATTTAGACAAAAAGTTATTCTGTGTCATCATGAAGCACCTTTATTTTTAAGAGTTCAGGATGCTTCAGAATTCATTCTAAAATGCAGATTGGCTGCTCAGGATTATTATCAGGGTTGAAAGCTGCGTAATAGTTTTGTGGAAACGGTGTACACATTTCAATTCTCTGCCACCAATGCAGACAGCAGAAAGGTGCAATTACATGGGCTTTTAGATCAGTGACAAGTAACAATGCTTTATGCAACTCCATCCTCCTCTTGTGGGAACAGATGCTGTAAAATTGGGATTAATGAGGATTACACAGAATCCAGAGAAAGACTACAGAGACAATTAATTATTCTCTTAAAGAGCCGCACCCCGTCTGTACCCACGGCTGCTTCCCTGGTCTTATTCAGAGAAAGTGTCTTGTTGAAGATGCACTGAATATTCACTGTCAGCCAGTGTTTTGTATTTATTACATGGCCGGCTGACTAAATCATTCTGTCACGTCATGAGTCTCTTGCCTTTGTAAATGTCAGACTCTTACTTTTCCATAATGCATTGGAGTGCTTTGAATGGCAGGTCCATCCATAAGCAGATGGCATATTTTGATATTTCAGGGAGGAGGTTTTTTTCCGCGTGCTTCTGTGAAAGCATGCGTGTGCGTGTTGTTTTGTGCATTTTGAGATTCGTGGGGAGAAAAATTGAATAATGAAAAGTGGAAAAGGTCACAGCTAATAATTAGTTAGAAGGGCAAGACGATATGAGAAAACTCAAATGAAATGAATAGATCTCACTCAGAAGCCCTTTAACATAATTCAAAAATCCCACAAGTGGGCCTACAGCAGCCTAAAAAGTATTTGGAGACTTGGAGTATTTGGTCATCTGCAAACAAATTAGGCAAGAGGTGTTCTCAGAATTGTCCAGTCTTAAATATCTAGTGTTTTATCATTTAAAACAACTTCTTTTGTGAAATGTTTTGCTTTGGTGAAAATATACTCAGCCTCAGGCCATTGAAGATGTAGCTGAGTGAGATTTTTCATTAGAGAACTTTAGGATTATGTCATTTGCTCACCAATGGATCTTCTGCAGTGAAAGGGTATCTTCAGAATGAGAGTCCAAACAGCTGATAAAAATATCAGAATAATCCACAAGTAATTCACACCACTTTAGTCTATCATTTAACATCTAAAGAGTTGTATGTTTGTAATAAACAAATCCATAATTAAGACATTTTAACCTTTATTAATAATATTGCTTTCTGTTCTGGAAAAAAGTCTTATCTGAATGGACAGATCAAGAAACATTTACAAGTAAAAACTCTTCTGAACTATGTAACCCTGGAGCACAAAACCAGTCACAATAGCACAGGTATATTTGTAGCAATAACCAACATTACATTGTATAGATCAAAATGATTGATTTTTCTTTTATGCCAAAAATTATTAGAATATTAAGTAAAGATCATGTTCCATGAAGATATTTTGTACATTTTCTATAATATATATATATCAAAACTTATTTGTTTATTAGTAATATGCATTGCTAAGAACTTCATTTGGACAACTTTAAAGGTGATTTTTTTTTTACACCCTCAGATTCCAGATTTTCACCCTCAGTTGCCAAATATTGTCCCATCAATCCGTACATCGATGGAAAGCTTAAGTATTCAAGATTTAGAAGATTGACCATTATGGCATGTTTTGTAGCCCAGGGTTACATGTTTAGTGGATTTTGATGTATAAAAGCATAATTATGGATGGATGACTCTATTTTAACCAGAGTTTAACATCTGACTAATAAACTTGTTTACAAAGATGTTAATTGATGGAGTTGTTTGGATTATTTATGTATAAATCTGGTTGGTCTAGTTCAGTCCTACACCTTCTGCAACTCAAAATAAATGCATAATGATCACTTGCTGTCAAATGTAGTTGCAAATTGCCTTGGTTTATTAAAAAATGTATGTTGAGTGTTAGTTAGCACTCTAAGCGCAAACTGTCCAATTGAAAGTGGCACTGGTGTCTCTGTCTTTTCTTAGAAGGAATGCCATTTGGTTTGCTATTTTGTTAGTTAATGCAGTGGCATTCATACATTTTTAATGTTAAGCATTCAAATATTTTGTAAACAGAAACGCTTTGTTTCACCCAGCTGAGCGCAATCAGTCTTAAAAGCATTCTCTGTAATTTATTATTTGTTTACTCTGTCAAGATCAGTCTTTAACACTTGTTTCCTTCTCTCACAGGTCAAAGTAAAAGGATAACTGCCTTAGCCAATCAAAACAAACTGATGTTTGGACTTCTCTTTCTACAAAAATGTCTTAACATGATAGTGTCTTACGAACTGTCGGAGAAACACAGAACCGACACTTTAACCTCAAAGACTCCAAGTGGATTTTCTTTGTCTACGCCCAGCCCTTCCTCCTCCAGAGCGCTGCCTTCAGGCGCGAGAGAGACCTCGTGTGGCCAAACCCCTGAGAAGACTCTCATCATTGCGGCCATTAGCAGTGCAAAAAACGGAGGAGCAGATTGAGCGGACAGATCTGCAATAAGAAAGACTTGGAATCGTGCAATGGATATAGTGTCAGTTTCTCCAACTGGCTTTCACGGAAACCATCCCATACTTAAAGAATGTTCATTAACTAGTCAGTATGATATTAGTTACCTAGTCCTGCAATCTTTCAAATGGTGACTGGAGTGGAGAGTCATTATTCCAGTTGTGTTTACAAAGGGTCCTTGGAATCGCCGTCGGTGTTTAATTGCAACCCAAGTAGTTTTTCTCCTTTCTCCTGGATGTACTTGTCTTGAAAGTGCCAAGAACAGTTCCGAAAAAAAAACAAAAAAAACAAATAAAGAAATTAGTAGCTGCTAAGAGATTCATATTTTTTGGAGTTAAACAAAAGAAAAAAAATATGATTTTATCCGTTCGACGTCACCATGGAATCAACCGTATTTGTTTGCATGAGGTGTCAAAATCTGTTGCGTATTTAATATCTTTCAGCTAGACATAGGCCGACCTTGGAAGGGGTAACAGTTGCTCCGAAAGGTTACTTGTGAATATTGTTGTTTTTTAAGACTGTGTTGAGTCTTGTCAACAAGATAACGGATAGAAAAACCAATTGTAACTTCTTTCTATTTTAAGCCTTTTTTAACGTGTGCAGGTGTTCACTCTTTTGTAGTAGACTAATAATTTATTATGCCGTGTAAGTGGGCCTTTCTTTTCGATATTCCTGTACATATTGAGGGGGGTAGGGATAGAGATGCAGTATTTCTAGTGATGTGATGTGCGAGGAGGTGTGTGGAAGAGTCTAATCTGGTTAGAGTGCTTTGTTTTGTGTAGTAACAGGAGTCCCTAAATTATTTCTGTTCCCCAACTTTTAAGGGAGAGGTCAGAATTGCGCAAGACGCTGAAGCTATTCAGGTGTTCCCTCTTGATTTAGCTGTGCTGTATGGCTTCTTTTGTAACCTGCCTCCTGAATGAATACCAACAAAGAGTTTTTAATGCTGCACTTTCAAATACTACGCATATTGTAGCCCTTGGATGATGCGTGAAAGCATGAAATGTCTTCATTTTGGTCAAACTACCATGCCAAACGCAGCTGAAAAACACATTATCCCCTTCCTCAACTGATAATGGATGATGAAATATGTATTTCTCCACTGTATATTATCTTTTCCCTTAAACTGAGTCTAGTAACTGTGTGGAGCTGGCGTATATCTGCGCTTTAGTGTGGAATTGTCTGAGAGAAAGTGCCTAAAATGACATCCTGTTAACATTCCAATAAATGGCAATCTGCTCTCATCCTGAACGGCTGTACATAAACAGAGGGTCCGAGCTGTGTTTAATCAAACCCCTTCTGAACTGCACTGGCAAAGCTATGTGGCTTTGATAATTAATAAAGATATTTTAGCCGCACCACTCTCCAGACTTCACTGGCAAATAATTCCCTTCAGTCTTTTGCTGCAATCTTTCTGCATCCGACTCAGTACGGAGTGATAAATGTTAGTTTGGGTAATGCAGTTAATAAGAATGAAGGCACTAGGAAAGGAAAGCTGTATGGGTATGTCTCACAGAACCTTTTAAGAACATATTTGAAGTTATATTTCATCCCTAAAATCTTTAAAAAAGAGAGAGAGAGAGAAAGAGAATATATTTTTCCTTATGAATAATAATACTTTTTGGGGCATTTTTAATTTATTTGTTTTTAATAAGTAAGCTATTTATTATATTATTTATATTAAATTATATTTATTATTTATTAGAATACTGTAATGCATAAAAAATCACAAGCTTATTGCTGTAATGCTAAAAATAATATCAAAAGGCGAATATTACAGTAATGAGATAATAAGAATGACCATCAAGAATATTTGGAATTGAAAAAGTAGTAATGTGAAAAAACGTTATAACAATAATGTTACAAAATATCTTAAATGTCTTATATATAATTAATGATAAATAAAGTATCTTAATAGTCTTAAAAAGGATTCATTTAAAAAGCATTGATTGCAGCATTTTATTTTTAAATTACTTAAATGCCTTGAAAATCTTAATGGTCCTAAAACATATATACATATAAACAAAACTTATTTTTAGGACCTTAATGGTTCTTTAAAAAGTGTTGAATATTAATATCTTAAATAATTTAATTTATTTTACTTTTTTTGGGGGGTGAAATGTGACTTGGACGTGTTTTCCAGAGATTTGCCCAACACAGTCTCATGACCAATTTGTACGTATTCGTACGAGGTGACAAGATCGTGCTAATTCATACAAATTTGTATGACCTCACTCGTCCAATTTTGTACGATTTGTCTAAACCCCAGTGACTGGTAGGTGTAGGGGCGAGGTTAGGTCATTCGCACAAATTCATACGAATTGGCAACTGGAAAATACGTACGATTTAGCCAAAATCGTATGAATTCGTACAAATTACCACCCTCATTAAACATGTATGAATTGCCGTGAGACTGGGTTGGATTTTTGATTGCTTCAACTACTCAAAGATGAGCAGAGTACATCAGTCTGACTGCTGTGCAAGTGAATTTCAAGACATTTGTAAATACATCCTGAATCAACATGGTGCTTGATTAGACTTTATCATATTAAATGAACAGCAAAAAAAAAAAAAACATGTTCTTGCTCTCAATATACTTGCAAGGCACAGTCTAAGCTTACGTGAGATTTACCCTGCATTAATACATGTAAAACAAGACTCGACAGTGTTAATGTCAAATCTGACTATCATACAGCAATTATGAGCTGAAAGAAGCCTGAATGAAAATGAATACCTTCAAGTTCAGGAAATCTTGCATGATGCTTCTACCCAGGAGTGTGTGTGATGTCACCATGACAATGCTCTAACCAAAACTGTAAATAAAAAATATGGATTTAGAAATTAGTTGAAATTCTTGTGGAGTGTACAACATGGTCTGAGCAAAATCAGAAATATAGCTTTTTTTTGACAATACATTGTAAGAGTAGCTAAACCATTCTCCATGGTAAATGATGATATTCTAAAACAAATGGCACTCATGGTAGATGCTTTACGCAGCTTTCCAGGTTGTTTTGATTGGGTTCAGTGCTGAGTTTTGAATAGATAGGCCTTTTCTATTTCTGTTACTTTTAAAGAATGACTGTAAATAAAACCAGACTGTGTTAATGACTCTTTATTTTGCTTCTCTTCTCTGTTACTTCACTTCTTTGTTTTATTATGTCATTTCTAAGTATAGTAACGTGCTATACAGTACATAGCGACTGTGCCTAGCAACAGACTGTAGCTTTGACATAGTCACTGATGACTGTCTTCCACTTTAAAAGGAACCGCTGTCAATCATATGCCGCGAGCCCTTTATTTCCCTCACAGCAGTAGTGATATGCTTCAGCATCACATGTTCCAACTCCACACTGCCTTTTATTCCTTCATAAACGCGTTTGTTTGTTTTACAGTCATATGCTGTGCAATTGCCCAGTGGGAACCAAATGATTAAAGATCACATGCACACACACACCTAATAAGTCATGCATTTACCTGAGCACTGTTATTTTAGTATCGAGATATTATACTGTATATTTTGAATTATACAAGTTTTCCTTTAAATTTTAAATGGGGTTAAAGTGGCTTTTGCATGTAAAAAAAAACCATCATTCAAAAGAGAGAAATTAACAGAATTACAATTATTTGAAGAGTAGTGTTTACTCCAGGCAAAAAAAAAACAAAAAAACAAATATTCAGCCTGAAATGATCATCCATACAGATGCATGAAGGTATCAGGTGTCAGTTAGGTTGTGGTCTGTATTATGACATCACTGTGATTGATGGCTTTGAGTCCCATCTGTATCGGGAAGAAGCATGCACATGTCTGGAATTAATGCATCTAGTTAACACAGTAAACCCTTTCTTACAATAGAAAAAAAGAGGGGAACTGGTCTCATGGAACACTTTGTTCTCTTCAGCAGAAACCCAGTCTAAAGAAGTAAGAGTTAAGGAGGGGGAAAAAATCAATTGAAACTACTGAGATACTGTATGTGCACTGTGCTTTGAGCTGCATGTGGAGGTCCCGTCATTATCTGTAAAGCCCCACAACGTTTACAGCCATTTCACTCTGTACAAAGACTGTAGGGTGTTTTAAGGAGCACAGAGGGGTTGTGCTGTGGAAGGAGGTTATATATAGGGATGAAAGACCAGATTTTGCCACAGAATGCTGTTCTCCGCGCTTTTTGATGGCATAAGCATTCCCTCCCATTACCTTATCGTTTCAGCCCTGTCCATCAAACACTGAGTCTGGGCTCTGTGCCAAACACCCCTTAAGTAGTTGAATCATTATTATGACGCATAATATTTTATCTATAGTATTAATGGGAACACTGTACAAAATGTAATGACTTACCACAGGACTGAATCATTTGATTACTGGCTTCTCAGTGCAAAGTTTCCAAAGTGTTCAGGAACAGACCCTTATAATTTGATATTATATATGTGTGCGATACTTAAAAAAAAATATATATATATATATTCTGGGATTTTATTGATAACGATAATTAGACAATATTTTGCTGAATGTGTTATTGTGCTGGTACCTTAAGGACTCCTAAAGTTTTTGACAGTCTTTATATTCTGTGGGGTGGTTAGTTCAATCTTTTTCAATAAGTTTATACATTTTATAGACATTTTTACTTTACAAAGCCATTTTTTTCTAAAAGTGTCCATTGTCTTTTGAATACTGATATTTGAAATTGAAATTGAATTTGAATATAATAAATAAAAGATACTCTGATTGTGAAAATAAAACTGTCAGTAGGTGGCAGTAAGTCACTCTAAATAAGTGAGTCATCGCGATTGAAAAAATCATTTAAACGGTTGATTTAATTTATAGGCAATTATTAGACTGAATCATGCAATCATGTGCACACTGGAAAGGTGTTTTGAATGTTATTTGCAAAATATCCAATATGTCAAATACAACATTGTTAAAACAACAATTACGATATCATCCAAGGCGATATGCATCGCACTAATATATATACATATATAAATTAGCTACAGTGAAGGCCCTCTAGCGGTTATAAATAAAACTGCATAGGTTTTTTCGTCGGCTCTACTCATGGACACGTAAATAATTTTTTTACTTTATTTTGTAATGGTTATCTATGTTTTTTTGTTTTTTGTTTGATTGTTTGTTTATTTTGTTTGTTTTTCATTTGTTGTACACGTGACGTAGCGCATTGGATGAATGGACTGTAATTTTTTTGCAAAACCGTCTCACACCCCTAGAAAATAATTTACTTTTTTCTAGTTTAGTGTCTATGGAGGCCCAATTCCGCCACTGAATAAAAAAAATTAAAAAAGGTTATGTGACTTTTTTATCTCACTGTTCTGACATTTTTCTTTAGAATTGCATGATACAAACTCAAAGATTTTTCTTTTTTTTTCTCAGAATTGCGAGCTATAAAGTCAAAATTGTGACTTTATATCTCTGAATTCTGACTTTATAACACAAAACTGTGTGATATAAAGCTACAATTCTGACTTTTCTCAGAAATGTGAGATGTAAACTCGGAATTTTGAGTCATAAAGTCAGAATTGCGAAATTTAAAGTCGCAATTATGAGAAAAAAAGTCTGAATTTGCATGATATAAACTCACAACTGCGAGCAATAAAGTCAGAATGGCAACTTTATATCTCTGTATTCTTACTTTATAACTTGCAATTCTGACTTTATAACTCACAATTGTGAGTTTATATAACACAATTCTGAGAAAAAAAGTCACAATGACCTTTTTTTATTCAGTGGCGGAAACGGGCTTCCATAAGTGTCTGTCATTTAAATGTTTATAACAACTATTATCTGGGAGTAGGACCGTGATGATTCCTGTGAGCTGCAGACTTGAATTGTAAAATGCAGCTGTGTTCTATTGTTTTTATTATTTTTTTTTTTTTGTATTTTTTTTTTTTCAGTGGCCCAGTAGTGCACAACACAGCAAAATTAGCACAACACAATAGAGAAACAAGCTGAAGTACAACGGAAACTAGTCACAAAGTTGCAACATAACAAAATCACCACAAAACAACAAAACGCACTGTGTTGGGGAGTGATGTCTACTGGACCAATGTAGTTTTTAGCCTGCCAGATGATAAATTGAGCATAAAAAGAAAAAAAAGGACCTAAACAATCAAGGCAAAAAAAACCAAAAAACCACCTACATAGCAACATCCTTGCAACCACTTTGTATCTTTGTATCCAAACTTTTGTATCCACTTAAAATGCAGGGGCAGGGAGGGACTCTTTGCTTCTACGACTCAAACGAGCCTCCGTGTAGCACAGAATTTGGTTGCTTTGAACGTGTGACGCGTGCTTCAATGCATCCTGTGACATTGTGACCCCTCTTTGGTTCATCACAGATAATAACAGATGGTCACTCCTTAGAATTTTTAAAATTAGCCCCCTAACAGATGGACGTTTAAGCATGACTAATATCTGTGATTTTGATTTATTAATTAATGACGGGTTTGTGTCACGCTTTTATAAACAGCCACACAACAGTGACTTTTTGTCAAACATGCTCAGTTTAAAAAGCCATCTTGGGAAGCAGTACACTTTCTGTTCTCTCAAGAAAAGAATAGCCATCTTGTGTTTAGATGTGCTTGCATGATATGAAGCAAAAAGATGCACTGTTTACAAATGCATAACAATAAATAAAAAGTGAAATTCTTAACATGCATCACATGCATGTAGGATTTATTGTATTGTTACAATATTTAGCAATTATTTTTAATTTCCTTGTTGATAAAGCTTACATTTCTGACCTTACAAGGCTTACAGATGCTTTGAATGTGCAAATATCATCAGGGACCCTGGGGCCTCTTTATCCTAAAGGAGATCAACAAGGTGGGGCAGAATGTTGATTCAGCTTGTACAGTGTGCCCAAGTGACCTATTACTGGGTTAATTTACCTTTTACTCTTCCAAAGAAACATCACACTCAGCATTTGCTTATGTCGTTATTTTTCTAAAATCCTTAGCCTCTGAAGCAGAACCAATCAAAAGCTTGCAAATTAAGATTCGTTTTTACCTTACACTCTATCTCCCTCTAGTGTCTACATTAATCAAGATAAGATTGACAGGGTAAGAAAGGACAGAATTACCAAAGATACATATTTGAAACTTAATGGTTAAAAAAATTGTAGCCGACTGTATATAGCATAGGCCTAGCTATATAAAATGAATCTTTTTTCGTGGTAGTAAAATCGAGTACTATTCGTTTTTATTCAATTCTAAGAGTTTTTTCGGTTTTTTATCTTGTTGATGTTTCGGTCATGTTCAGTTATGTTTATAATAATAAAAATTTAATAAAAACGTTTTTTTTTTTCTGTAACAACAAGCTATACGCAACTACTATTTGTATAATCTGGGTTATTCTAATAAGTGTAATTATTATAATTAGACAAGCAGGGCATTTAATAGGTTATAAACAGTACTAGTTTTCACATTCAGAGCCCGAACGAAAGTAGAATAACGCACGGCTGTGAATTTATTGATCCTACTACGCTAAAGGATTATATTAATATTCATGAAGAAAGTATTTGCCATTGGAAGGCAACGACGTGACGTCAAAGCCGCATACTCTATATTCATAAGTTAGCCTTGTGTCATTGGAACGTTTCCACGCAACGTCAACGTGGCGTAATTAATATTCATGAACAGAGGCTTCGCCGTAGTAGGATTTGTGATTTCGGACCCGGAAGTGGTGTAATAGTTACTCGCTCTGTGTTTAGTTTGTGAGTTTGAAAGCGGACTGTGTGTGTTTTCGCACAAATGGAAAGTTGACCGCTCGGGAATGGAAGATGAGTCTTCCGTGCGTGTGAATGTCACCGCTCAAAATATGCCTGGTTACACTGGACGCGACGGGGAATCTGTCCATGTATCCAGCGGGACACGGAGCACTGATTTCGGCCGGGATGTCCGCAGCAGCGACGCGAAGGTGCCATCATCACTATCGTTATCTTCGAAGGATGTTTTGGAATTTCATAAACACAAACACGAGCCAGGAGGCAACAATAAAGAAAATAACGAGAGGGAAAACATAAGAGCCGTTGACATTTTAAGGAGGAATTTTGGTTCCACTATCAGAGATCCAGAAGATCCCAAAGACCAGGTGAAAGTAGGATTTGACATCAAACTGAACGACTTGGATCATGAAAAGGACGATGAAAGGATGCGATGTAGCACAAAAACTCTCCAACAAAACATGGAGAGCAACTCAGGATTGGGAGATCCTGATGTGAATCATCATATTGATTATAATATTGATTTGAAGAGTGGTGAAGATCCCAGCCAATCAAAAGAGCACGTTTACTGCACTGTATACTGTATTGCCAATGATAATTATAGGACACCTGTTGAGAAAACAACATCTGATCATGAAGCTACATCTTTATCATCATCAGACGACGTGCTGGTTTTACCTCCCACTGACTTTCCAAATTCAGAATTGGACCATGATCACTATCCAGAGCCCTATACAGTCTCCGACCTGATGCTGTCTGGATTAAACAGCTCTTATAACACTGACAGCAGTTTATCTGTTGTGTTAACATGTCGTATCTGTCTTGATGACAAACAAACCGTACCGCTACACTGTTGCAAAAATGCAGTTTGTGAAGAATGTCTGAAAAGATACATCATCTCACAGGTATCCACATCCATGCCATTTCAGTTTTCCTTTTTTTTTTTTTCAGCATTGAATAAAATCAGCCATGTTTCTTTTTTTGTGTCTGTAACCACCTTTAAAGTGGACTGATACAAACCTTATATGGCTCTATGTGCCAGAAATGAGAATCACATCCTCCTGAAGTTGTGAATCATCTATCATATTAATGTGCTTTCATGGTCTTTATACTTTGGTATAATGATGGCAATACTGTGATACTCCATGATTGCCATGTTTATAGTCTTTACAAGGTACTCGACAAGCATGTTTTGTTGGAAGAGCACCTGATATTTGCTTTTCTTAATTACTTGTCTTCTAATTATAGAATGCTTCTGTTTGTTAATGGAGAAGTTCCCCATTGTGTATGTGAAAAGACTCTCCTGTCCCGCTTTGGAGAAGTGATGCATTTCCTGTGTTGCTTACTCTGGCCCATGTGGTTATCATCATAGACGTGGATATGTTAGTTTTAGTCATTTTAGTACTCCCTTTCCTGCCGAGCAGAGGCCCTTGTTGTGTAACACAATACAGTCATGTCTGTGTGATATAAAAAAAAAAGTATGACTATTTCCGAGAAAAAGTTGCTCAGGAAGATACATAACGCACCAACATGTGTTAAAGTGAGTCTTGTCAGGGCTGTGGTTAAACTTTAAAAAAGAAATAAGTTTTTTTAAGTTAAGTATACAAGTTGTTTAAATATATAAGTTATTTATATATTTAAACAAATTTGGGTTAGGCATGGTCAGCTAGTCATCCAGCCATTTTAATTTAGATATTTTTAATAGTATTTTCATTTGCATGCGGTACTTTAGCTAGACATTTTGCATGGTAAAAACCTTTTGCAAGAGTTGTAGTTTTTAAGTTAATCCTATTTTAATATAAACAAATTTGATTGGCTGTTGAAAGTTGGGGGGGGGGGTTTGAAACAGTATATCATGTTGAAAATGGTTCAATTGCGCTATATCTGTTTTTAAACAGAAGAACATGCCTCATGTAAACAACCCCTTAAGCCATCTTCTATGATAAAATATCTCAACTAGTGTGACTAGACTTGTGGCAGTTGTAGCTGAAGATTTCCGACGTCTTTAAGAAATGCATCCTATCATGTCATTTGAACCCCACGTTTTAAATTAATAGATCACTCAAAAAATGAAAATTCTGCGTTCATTTATCCAACCTAATTTCATTCACTGACTTCCATAGTAGGAAAAAAAAATACTATGGAAGTCAATGGTGACCCAAAACAGCCTGGTTACAAACTTTCTTCAAAACATCTTCCTTTGTGTTCGGCAGAACAAAGAAATTCAAATAGGTTTAGAACTACTCGAGGGTGAGTAAATGATGACAGACTTTTCATTTTTGGGTGATCTATTTCTTTAAAGTGTATATATTTGAACTGAATAGGTACAAAAGTGTACCTTTTAAAAAAGGTATTGCCCCAGTGACAGCATTTGTACCTTTATTTCTGAGAGTGTTTCAAACCTGACTTCTGTGCAACACAAAAGAAGATATTCTGATGAATTCTGTGGTCCAAGCAACATTGGACCCCATTCACTAAAAGCTGTATTTGAAACAGCTTCACTTGGAAATTGCTTGCAAATTCCTCAAACAATTCTTATAAAAGAAATTACCATTAATATACTGAATTAAATGCGACATTTTTAAATAGTGTGTTTTTGTAATACATACTGCAATAATCTTTAAAACCTATAATTTCAGAGTTGACTTTCATTGTATGTACATAAAACATGACACAACATAAGGGTGACTAATTGATGACCTAATTTTCCCTTTCGTGCTAACTAAACTAAAAATATATTGTTTTTTCATATCCCTAGTTTGGTTGAAATACTGTAATATCAGTTCTTAGAAAGAGCAAGAGGTCTAGTGATTTTTTTTTTCTCTCTACCCAGTGGCAGTGAGTCATGTTGCTGGCAAGGGGAGGAAGAACTTGTGCTGTAATTGATTGCTTAATCACTGAGCTCAGCCTCTCTGTGCCCTAATTACATTACATGACTGTTGGCTGGAAGGTCTGTGTGCCGTTTGCAGGCAACATAGAAACAATTTGCCCTTCTGGAGGGATCTTGTGGTCATAATCAAGTAATGTTGGCTTGCCTGTTGCTGCTGTTCTATCAAATCAGATTTATTGCCCCCATGAATGATCTTGGGGGTCAGGCAGAGGTTGATGTGGTAATGATGTCTTTTGTGGCCAAAGGTATTGGTCTGGTTTTGTCTTATTCATGGCCAAGCAGTCACCAGAGTTTGGCGAGCTCACTTAGCCTGTTAAGCTGCAAGCCTAGACCTTTTTTCTCAGCTATGTTCTGGAGTGCACGATTATGATGATGATGCTGTCAAAAAGAATTTTGTTTATATAGCCGCATGCAGATTTATCACCACCCCTCCCATTGTTACAGTGTGCGTTTTGCTATTCATGGATGGACTATAAAAAGCAGATTACCTGTAAAACCTGTCTGTTTGAATCGTATCCAATGACAGCTTTACAGCTGTGTAAAGCATCATAACAAGGTGGCGTAATACGAAAGTACTGGTTCTGGCTACTTGAAAACATGAAAACATCCTTTATGTGAGCAATACATGTAGGCTTACAAAAATTTTAAGTGAAATGCAACCCATGTCTAGATTTGCGTTTTAATTTCGGAAATTATTTAATATAAAGGGATAGTCCACCCCAAAAGACATTCCTGTCATCATTTACTCACTCTCATTGTCTTTTTGTTTTTTTTAACCCTGTTGACTTTAATTTTATGGACTAATTTGATATTTTATTTTCGGGTGAATTGTTCCTTTAACATTTGCGTTTATGAGTTAGGTTTTCCCTTTTGTTGTATAATTTGAAATTCATTTGTGCAGGTGAAGGTGACATTCAACAATCCTGCTTTCATTGCAGTCATTTTTAGGCCTGTGCGGTGCATGATTTCAAAAGCAATTTAGATAATAAGAATATATGAGATCAAATGAATGCTGTGAATATGGTTTGTAAGCAGATGAAAGGAAAGGGCGATCGGTTAATGTGCACTTTTACTGAAGAGAAATGGCAAGAGGTTTGCACTACAAAAGACTCATTTAAATAGCTAATATTTAACTTAACCGAGCCTCTGTTTCTCATTTCAGCCCTTTGTGTTAGGTTTGGCAAATGGGGCAGCTGGTCTAAATGTCAGGTGCCTATGGCAAGGGCGTTTGGTTCATTCTTAGGAGTAATATTTCAGAATGCTGGCTTGCACTGGGTTCATTAGTGGTTTACTTATTATACTTGGATAGTTGTAATGACATCAGTTGACATCAGTCTCTTAATATGACTTTGCATAATTTAGAAGTTTAAGATGTAGAAATTTTAGACTTTTGTAGTAAATATTTTTAGCAACATTGTTTCAAAGGAGATAGATAAAGAGACAGTTTCTCAGAGCTGTCTATTGTTCTGACAGCATGTTGCTTTGTAAATGTTTTCTGAGAGTTTGTGTCTTTTTAAATTCATTCCCTTTAAAGCAGCACTGCCACAGCCATCAAAACACTGCTTTTGTAACAATTACATAGCCTTCAACAATAAATTACTGTCAGACCTCAAAACGGCTGCTCTAAGTAATGTTTCCATTATTATGCATAAACTGTGACTTCTTCAGTCTGCTATTTTTGATTGTTGATTTAAGTAAAAAAAAAGAAAAAGAAAAAAAAGCAAAGCTTGTTTTCAGCATCATGAGCTAGAAATAGTTCTGTATTTTTTTTTTAACGTGAGATCCAAGATCCCTGCATTCCGTTCTATTTTTTTGAGCGCAGTCCAGATGTTTTTGAACTCAAGCATGCAGTCTGTGTGAATGCCTCCCTAAAAATAACACAGTGTCTGCTGGACCCTAATCCTCCTAATCATTCAGGTTTTCCTTAAAACAGGCTACTCGTTTAGACATGTAAGTTTATACATCCCAAATATCCAGAAATATTAGTTGTTAATTAAAATAGCAATTTCTATATAAACATATGTTGTGGATTTATTTTACATAGTAAATAATTTAAAGGGTTAGTTCACCCAAAAATGAAAATTCTGTCATTAATTACTCACCCCCATGTCGTTTTAAACCTTTGTTAAACCTTTGTTCATCTTTAGAACACAAATTAAGATATTTTTGTTGAAATAAAAGAGCCATCTAACCCTAGACAGCAATACAACTTAAATGATCCCAGATGTAATTCCTTTTTGGTTAACTTGAATGTCTATGAATTCCAACGCATTAATTGAAAGTGACACAATTCCTAAATTCTGAATGTTGTCTTGATGCACAGGATAGACAAAAACTTGAAATCACTGAAAATGGCTGAAGCAGTAACAGGTGGCTTTCATAAACCTTTACCCAAGTTATAGAACACAGTATTTTACTAAAGGCTGTGGGAAAAGATTTACTGTATTGATAGAAACATGTCTGCTTTGGCATTGTAAAATACATAAAATATAAAATATATGCCTCAGTAGATTTGATATAAGGAATCAGATTGTGTGAAGATTTGTATAGTTGGATTTTACTGACCTTTATTACACTCGCAGAATAACTGATCCATTTAAATGTATGAATGTATACAGTTTCTGCTCGACTGAATATTACCTACTACCTACTGTAATTGAGATGTATGAGGCCTTAGATTAAAATATGTGATGCAGCGCTGAAATGAGGTGATGCAGGAAATCTGCTGTGAAAATGAAAAATGTTTGATTACTTTTCTATATACTGGCATGCAATTTAGGGGTGTGATCCTGACCAGCCAGTCGCTGTTCAGCTTTCTCACAGTTCTCATGCAGTTTGTGTTGTGTATTCAGAATAGTTTTCTTGAAAGTCATCTAAGGATAGGACTGTTCTTTTAGATTAAGTTAATCCGTACCTGTTTAGTGCTAATATTAGAAGCTAGATGTGAAAGATGAGTGCCACTAGTACATTTTCATGTCTGTTCTGCACTTTTCCCACAGCAATTTGGCTGCTGTCTTATGTTTACTGAGTGTTTACTGTAATAAATCTGATTTATTCTTAGCGGTCATGTGGCCGACCTCAAAGAGTGAGTTCTGCACTCTTTCACATCCATCAAAAAGATATCTCCCCAAGAAGATAGCCCACCACAAGAGGTGGTGCTGGTCAATCAGAAAACATGTCAAAGTTAGTACAGGATGCCAGCGTGTGACATGGCAGGCTAAAAATCAGACTCTCCATCCATACTGAGAGGATTGTTCACGCATGCGGTGGGTGCTGAGTGCCGTTATTGTGCTAGCTGTACGGTCGGCCCATTAGCAGCAGGCTGACAGGTGTAAAAAGAACCGGTGGGTGGCCCCCGGGGGAGTGCTAGCACTGCTGTCACCAGTTGGTGCCACATACTCAGGTAAGGGCTCTCATGGGAGTGCCAGATCTCATTAGGATCCCAAAGTAAACTCCAAGCACACCGGGCTCTCAGAATCTCACCTGCTGCGAGCACAAGATGCCACGCAATCAGCCACGAGAGCCCTTCTCTCAACATGAGCATTGTTAGTGATGTTTACCAAAGCCATCCTTTGCATTAGTCAGGTGCATAATTTAAAAATGACTCCAGCGGGGATGCGCATGCGCAGTGGACGGTTATGGCTGTTTAGTGGTACGGCAGTCCGCTTCAGGTGTCCTTTTCTTTATAAAATACACCTATGAACTTTTGAGCTGAGATTTTAAGTCATTGTTTTGGTTAAGAGACATCAGAGATGGCATCCAAACGAGAATGGCCACCTAAAGATGATGAACGTCTTCATGACGTCATTGCCGAGATGCTCGAAGAGCTGCAGGAGAAGCTATGGCTTTATGAAGACAAGACCAGACAAAATAATCTAAGGCTGGTGGGCTTACCTGAAGGAGCTGAAGGCGGTAACGCAATTCAGTTCCTGCAGACCCAGATTCCGTAGTGGTTGCCGGCCTTTCAAGGGAAGGTGATACAGGCACACATCGCCTGTAGGCGAATGAAGTTTCCACTAGGAAGAAAGCACGCACTTTGATTGTCAAGCTTCTCCGGTACAACGACAGGCAAGCGATCCTGAAGGAATCCAGAAATTCTCCATCCCTAATCCACGAAGGAGTAAAGTTGTGGTTCTTTTATGATTTCAACAAGGGCACGTCTCAAAAAAGGAAAGCTATGTCGGAAAGAAGGAAAAGCTTTGAACAGGTGGGCATTGAGTCGTTCCTGTTATACCCAGGGATGGTTAAAATGATCAACGGCCATGAGCAGATTCTCTTTAAGACCTGGAGAAGTTCGTCTCATCACTAGATGCTGACATTTCGAAGGTATCTACCCTGACGGCGTGAACCGCTGACGACTATACTCAGCTCTATAGATATTGTGCTTCCATATTTCAAGTAGGGATTTAAGTTTCTATAACTAATATGGACATTTGAACAAGCAGGACACTGATTTTGCCAAGCAGTTCAAATGCATGGCCTTCATTCAGTCGTGAAATTCAGGGGCAGTCGTGGCCTAATGGATAGGGAGTTGGACTTGTAACCCAAAGGTCGTGGGTTTGAGTCCCAGGTCCGGCA
>JAUCMR010000052.1:15020003-15030475 GCA_032357425.1 Enteromius argenteus | reverse complement strand
ATGTCATGTGTCCTATTTGCAATGTATTTGTTTGTCCATGATAATGATCAAACCTCTCTCTTGCTTGGCCATGCTTTCATGGGACAGCTATTCTATACGGCATTCAATGAGCATGCCTACAATGAGGTAAATGTGTGTGACAGCTTGCTTTGCATGTTTGTTTTATTATTGCATTTAAAACTATTTTTAAAACATCGGAGGATAGACAAAAAACATAAAAATGCATGTGACAGTAGCACATATGCGTATAAAACTGTACACAACAGGTTAAGTATAAATGATGTATAAACACTGGTTTTGTTGCATTTCAAAAAACTGTAAATAATGGTAATCCTTGCATGTACAATCTTGCATGCACTTTCATTACACTAAAACAACTTGGAGAGGATATTTGGACAGCTTTTGTACGAACCAGTTGAGCTTTACTGTCTAGATCAGGTAAATCAAACTAAACTGTATTTTTTTTACAGGAACTCGCCTAGTTTCAAGTCCTTTGAGGAGAAAGTTGAAAGCACAGTTTCAAACATTAAGGTAAGCCTGACATACAATGACCTTATTAGTGGTCAAACATGCAAACTGTAGCTTGGCTGGCCCCTTAGTTTAGTGCTGTTAATGATTGATCAGCTTATCATTAGGAATTTTCAACTTCACTATCCTGAATGTCAACATACTGTCTAATGTCATGAGAGTTTTGTGTTTTGAGCAGTCAAAGGTTGGAGGAACGGGAGGTGCGGGCAGTTTTGAAGAGGTACTGTCTTCAGCTGCCCAAGCCAGCGCCCAGGACACCCCTACTAATAATGTGACCGACAACAGTGAGCGCTAAGGGTTTCAGTGGTCCACCAGTTGGAACTCTGTTGACCCCTAGTGGTTAGGAGACCACAGTAATAACTGCACCCGGGGCCTAAAACACGGTAATACATGCCTTTCAGATGCGTGTTTGTGGATTATCTGTGCACGGGAGGAAAACAACCAAGTGGAGCCTGTTTATTCTTTAAGTTCTTTTCGAAATATGTATATTTTTCGATGATATTGTCTTTGGTGTAGTCCTGCGTTACTTTATTATTATTTATACTAACTAACTGTAACAAAGCATGATACATTTTCAGGACCAAAAAGAATGGCTGCGTATACAATCCTAAGACAAGTACTTGAAAGAATGTTTAACAAAATAGATGTTAGACTTTGTTTTCCTGTCATAAATGCGTTAATGCACCTATTACTGTTAACTAGAGCACGTGTTTGTTGATAACAGATGCAAACAGCAAATTAAAAAATGGGGATTTACATTTTACTGCAATTTTTTAGCTTATCTGATATGTCCGATGCAAATTGTAATGTATTGGATGATAATTGTAACTGACCAAAAATGTATAGCATTATATCCTGTTTTTTCTTCACTTTATACAGATGTGTGAAATTTGTTGCAGCTTTACATATTTAACATTGACAATGAAGTCAGGTGTTGTTTTAAGATTTTATAGCTGAAGTCTTTCTTTAAATTTATATTCTGTGTTGAGCTGCCGTTCATTAATATTGTTAGTCATTAAACGTTTTTTTGCAAAGTCACAAAGTCCCAGCTCATCAGTCATGAAATTAAGGTGAACTGAACCGTAATCAGAAACCATAAAATAAACATTCGTTTTACTGTTACTTTGTCAGTAAAAGAGTAAAGCATGGCAGAGTCGTTGCAAAAATGTTCGCAAGATAGATGCTGCTCGGTTTTGATCTTTGAGTTGTTTATAAAATCATTTTTGTGGCTTAATGCTTTCCTTTCTAGCTCTGTTGTAACTCAAAATTTTACAGAAGTGAATATGCATACATTACAAAAGTATTTTGAAAGTTGTTATTATTATTGCAGAATGAGTTTACATTTCCATTCCATTTTCATGTGTTCAGCAAAGTAAAATCAGTTTCAACTGATATGAAATATTATTTTATTGAAACGTCAGTTACTGGAAGGCAGTAAATGCTGATACAAAACACAAATATAAAGAAAAACAACTTCTGAACATTAAAAACATTTCCATTTGGTTTAAATTTTTTATAAAAAAAAAAACTAAGATTTTTTTAATCAAAATTGCAACTGTGGATACAAACTGTGTCCTGCAGAGCATTCAAACAAACATGACACAAACCTTAAACAACCGCAAACCATGCTCATGTGCAATTAAATAAGATTAAAGTAAAACACAGCTAAACCGGACAAAATAACACTCTTGTGTACAGATGTGTGGAGGTAGCTTCATAGCCTGAGAGGAACTGAGATCATGGTGTTGTTAGGGTTTGAGGGTTTGTGTCAGTGGTCTTCTCTGTATCATTATCTCCTTTGGCAGTGATGTGTCGAGCTCTCTCCTCATTCAAACTCTTCACCAGACCCAACACCTCGGGATGATGGAACCTGCCTGTGATCAGAGGAGAAAACAGCCAAAATATAAAGCTATTCAACTGAATCATCATTTGTAAGTTTTGAAAATTGCATTTTCAAAAACTTGCAGTTAATTAAAGAAATTGCTCACCCCAAAATTAAATAATTAAAACTTGGTTTTTACAAGAAACAACTTTCAACAATAACTTCTGGTCAAAATCTATAGTAATGCTTCTTCCAGTGAAAAAGTCCATGCCCTATTGTCCTCTTATTTAAAATCCACTGACAGGTTTTGCTTTGAACTGGACTTTTACTTTACCTTTTTTTTTTTTTAATGATTCGTTTTTCACTAAATAAAGCAATATATATAAAGAGTGGACTGGAGTGGTGTGGATTACTCATGGACTATTGTAATGTTTTTATCAGCTGTTTGGACTCATTCAGACGGCACCCATTCACTCCAGAAAATATATAGTTCAACAATTGATATAAGAACGTCAATACAAATTCTGATTAATAAATTACCCCATTAACATCATGAATGGCCTCAGGGTGAGTACATTATAAGCAAATGTATTTTTGGGTGAACTACTTTAAGTAGGTGTAGCAGTAGTGAGACAGACAATTAATTAATTCACATTTCTACATAACAGCCACTGTTGAGCACTGTACATACAATTGACTTTTTATGGTAACAGTGATCTCTTAGAATTAGTTATCCATTTAGATCCTGAGCTGTTAGAAGTTAGATACGTGTATGTTTGAGAAAGATCAAACCTTCAGTGGAGGTGAAGAACTCCTGCAGTCTTCCAGGTTTGCCCTCTATCTCCTCATACTCATGAGCTTGTATTATCATCTCCAGCTGGTCCAACTCCTTCACAAGCTTGGCTTCCGGACTGGTCTGAGTCTCATACTCCTTTGAAAGATGTAATCCAGTCATTCCAAACCAACAAAAAAAAAAGAGGAACACAAACTTGGTCCAGTTGTTTAGTTTTTATCAACTTACCTCCCACAAGCTGTAAATCTCTTTCCGTAAGCCATCATCTAACAGACCTGTGATGTGCACCATCGCTTCCTAAAGAGAAAGAACCTCAATGTTTCACACAAAATATTTTAAATGGAAAGATGATCTTAAAACCATCGTACCTTTTCCCTTCTGTGCTTCTCGGCTTTGCTAACATTGTCTGCTGGAGCAATATCTCCCACGATGCACTCGGCCAAGTCATGAACTAAAGCCAGCTTCATGCATCTGTTGAGAAATTTTAGAATAACCGCCTCTGTTTTATTTGAGATGTTTTTAATAAATCTATCTTCTAGTACTGTAAAGACATTCACACATGTTGTACCATTTACATTGTTGTAGAAAGCTAAAATAAGGGTTTAAGCATTAACCTAAATGGGTGTTTCAGAGAAAAAAAAAAAAAAGACTAGTGTATTATGTATAAACAAGGGTGAATGAGTCAAAACGAACTGCACGAGTATGAACGCTTAAATGAATTGACTCTTATCTAAGCCCCGCCTTAAAATCGCCACTGACCAATCCTACCTTAGCAACTGTTGTCAGACAAATTTTTCTAGCTTAACATTACATTGAAAAGCTGTGTTTCTGAAAAGTACATTTATACGCAGTTTTATCGAAACAGACATTGTTCCTGAAGAAGATATAGGCTAACTTAAGAGTTTCTGTGGATTGTTAAACTGTCAACGATCATTCCAAAATAAACATGAAAAACATCAGTAACGTTAATTATTCAAGTTTGCTCCTAAGCAGTCGACATAGCCAGTGTGGCAAAACCCCTCATACACACCTGTCTTTATTGACAGTGATGTCCTGTATCGTTAAGGCCATCATAGACATTCTGTACATATGATCAGACACACTCTCGGGCTGTTTGATATTTCTGTACACCCATCCTGTTCGTGGTACACGCTGTAACACAAGCAAGCGTTAATATAACATAGGTCAACGTGCAAAATATTGGCATTAATACGAATTTCACTCACTTTTAGCTGTCCGACCAGTTTCATGAACTGTAACATGTTGTCCATTCCGTTACAACCAATAGGACGCTGACGACGTCAGCGACCCGGATGTAAACCACAGCGTGAAGTTGCCGGTTGTTTTAATCATACCATGCGTCCCAATGTGCACGCTATTCATCCTAAATTCTATGTGATATTAGTCATTTTCAATACTATTTAGGACAGATAGGGTGAATAGTATCCACATTGGGACGAAGGGATACATATGGTCTATGGTTGTAATGACATACAGCCAACACTAGATGGTGAAATAATACAAGCGAGTCGATGGCGTCTCACTAGAAAAATCTGTAAGTACAGTACTTTTATCATATTATAAATAATACCAGTTAATGTTTATTTGTTTTTTGTGTCATGTGTTTATGTTTACCACTTAAATACCACGAAGTATCCTCTATAATATATTTCAAGGTAGCTGCTACTATCGCCATTTGAACATAATTTTTATTTTTACATTTTATTTTTATCATTCTTTTTTTTTTTTTTTTTTACAATTTTTGTCTTCTCACTACTCACATCAAGTGTATATGGAAAACATCAGTGTAATGTAACTCACAAAACACAGTATTTGCACAGTAGCTATTAAATATCTTGTGACTGTTCATTCTCAAAATCATTCTTCCTTCAGTTGTTTTGGCCTTGACACACACTTTGTCTACAATGTTTCCTTAAAGTAAGTGAGAGGGATTGAGAAATGCCCACTTCACCATGTGAACATTCCTCAGAGACTACAAAACAAAACTGATTCAAGGTTAATACAGGAAATGTAATATATATATATATATATATATATATGATAGTAAACAGTATGATATAGGCCTAGATTTAACCCCAATAGTTTTCAGTTTCATTATAAATTGACAAAATGCAAATGACAGTGTTGTATGTGAGGCGGCTGACTCATTATTTTCAGGATATGAGTCTCTTCCTCATGCAAATCTTTTTTTTTTTGTGTGTGTGCATGTGTTTGTAGTGACAGATATAGCTTTTATTCTGTGATTGTCATTTTCCTCTACCTAAGTCACCGCTTTTTCTCATGACACTGTTTCCTGGAGGTACGGTCTATTTGTAGAGGGTGTAGACAATACATCCTGCTCGTGGGTGTTCTGGTTATCACTTCTTGAACATCCACAAGGAAGGATGTTCTGTGGATTTTATGCACATTGTGGGATACCTGCTATCAGCTTTAATGAAATAGGGGTTCGAATGGTTTATTTAGTTCATGCAGTTGAAAACATAAAATGCGTTTAGTAAAAGTGTGTCTGCTTAACGTGTAAAAATACAATTTCAGTGCATGTTATTTAAAAAATGAAGTTGTGGAAGACAGACATTAATTGACAAGTTTACATGATTTATTCAGTAAATATGAATATAAAATCTCAAACATATAACACCATTCAAAAGTGTAGTATCTGTAAATCTTTTGTTTTTATGTTTTTGAATGAAGAATCTTTATATATATTTTTTATGTAATGTATTCCTGTGATCAAAGCTGAATTTTTAACTTTCAGCATCATTACTGCAGCCTTCATTGTCATTGTCAAAGATCCTTTAAAAATTATTATATACTAATTAGCTGATTTACTGCTCACAAAATATTTATTATTATTATCTATGCTGATAATAGTTTAAAAAAAAAAAAATCTGGCCCCAAACATATAAACACAGTAACTGTAAATTTAATTTAAATATAAAATTTCAGGATTTCTTTGTTTTGATTCCTTCTCAAAGTCTGATGCAATTTGTATTATTGCAAATATAGTCTCTTAATACTGTGTTTTAGCTCACTTTCAAAATTAATACAAGATGGGACATGTTTCTAAATGCAGCTTCACGGATGTAATTTGAACCGCTTCATCCCTTTGAGGCAAGAAACTCCTGTGTTGTTTTCAACTTCACCTGACGTAGAGATCTTCATTTCAACTTGTGAATGGTTCTAATTGACCCCTGGGCCAGCAGGGAACGCTTCTTTTCACACGTAGATGTGACGAGTGTCAGAAAAAGAACGACACCGACGTTGCTTCCGTTGTCAAAACAATGATAGCTGCACTCCTCTCTTTATTTACAGGAAACACAATGTTCCTTCCTCTCTTGTTCTGGCAGCAGAAAATAGACCCACAGCTGACTGCAGAAAGACACTGGGCTGCTGACCGCTCATCTCCCTAATTGTCTCTTCCTCTATATTTAACTGTTTGGTTGTATTACATTTCAAGCATTCCGCCGACCTTTGATCTCAGTTGACCAGAGAAGGTCTAATATTAGAAACAGAAGCTAAAACTGCTCTGGGAACTCTTTTGGGGGATTTTGCAGCTCTCTGGAAGTTGTGTGAACTGCCTTGGATGTGGATAGTGGGACACAACGACAGTTTCTCGTGAGAATGCGGTGCTGTGCTGTCAGCGACGCTGGGGGATGTTTACAGAGGGCACGTGGGGTCTTCAGAGCATCACTCACAGGGGTGTGTTGAGGACGACGGCAGGTCTGCTCCCGGCACCCCGCTGATACTTTAACAGGCCGTCCTTGCTCAGTGCTGTGTTGTCTGTGTTTGTGATTAGATTCTGACCCGCTCTGTTTACAGAGTGAAGAACCTTCACAACTGAACATATACTGGCAAGTGAGAGTGACTTGCCAGACATTTGAGATTCAGCAATGTGTAAGAACTGGTCACTTAATTACATGCACAAGCATATTTTTATTTTAATCAGAATTTGTTTGTATACTGATTATGTGTGTGTCGTGTAAAAAACCTGTTTATAGGAATAGTTTTTCTTTTTTGGAGCAATTTCTTATTAAAAAAGAACCTTAAACATTAGATAAATATATTTATCAATGACATGTAACAATTAGATTAAATTACTTAGCAGATTAATTATGGCAAAATATTTTAAATATGCAGATTACCACACAGTAACAACAGTTGGGGGTCAGTATTTCATATTATTAAAAAATTTCATTTATATTATTCTATTTTTTAAGACATTAATTCCTTTGTTCTGCAGTTAAATCAGTCAAAAGTGATAGTAAAGACTTTCTTACATAAAAAAAAAACACAACTGTTTACAGCTGTGATTTAAAAAATTAAAATAATGATCTAATATGCCCCAAATCAGCATATTATAATGTTTTCTGTGAGATCATTTGACACTGGAGTAATGATGCTGAAAATATAGCTTTGCATCACATGAATAAATTCCATATTAAAATGTAATAGTTATTTTAAATTATAAGAACGCTTCGAAATATTACTGTTTTACTGTTATTTTTGACCAAATAAATGTAGCCTCGTGGGCATTATAGACTTATGCTCTTAGGAAAATCTTACACGCCCTAAATTTTTTATCAGTATGGCCTAAAATAAGTAAGCTTTTACAAGGTATACATTTAAATAAATAAAACAAGTATCCTTCTTTTGCTTGATTGCCATGGCGATGGGTAATGGATCTGGAATCCCCCCCAGTTGCCTATGCTGGGTGTCAGGGGGCCTTTTCACCACAGTCACGCATTGTGTGAGCGGACAGTGCTGGGGCGATGGTGGCTAACAAACAGCACTGGCAGTGATGGCTTGTGGGTGCTTTGTGCGGCGGGGCAGGCAGACAGAGAAGGGCCTTGTCCCGGAGGGCCGTGTGAATGAGGAGAGGTTAGAGCGGGGGCAGGTGTAACACGAGCCCCGGCAACGCCACTGTTCAAAAGAACACTACCTTGAAGTGAGCAACCTCAGCCCGGCCATAAACTGAGTCCAGCGGTGGGGAGGGAAGGGGGGAGGCCACGATGTTCCCTCTCAGGGAGCACATTGGGGGCTCGCAGGCCTTTCTTCCTCAGAGGGAAGAGCCTGAAGAAAGGGACATTGTCATTCATGGCTCCTGAGCTTTGATTTAGAGCCTGTGAGAGGCTGCGGTGGTGACGCACAGTGAGAGGTCTGTGCCTCCGCTCTGCTCACTTCTTGTTAAAGCAGAGGTGAAGCCTTTGGCGGCCATGGAATCGATTATTAACGCGCTTTAAATGCAGCAGCGCTACATCCTCTTTGACGACAAACATGTTGAAATGCCATCATTGTGGCTCTGAAATTTAACCCCAGCGATGACATGTAAAAGAGCATAAATTACAGGAGGTGATATGTAGCTAAAGGACAGTAAACTGTAATAATGTAGAAATGTAAAAAGAGACGTCTGTCCGTCTATCTGTCTGTCTGTCTGTGTCTATCCATCTGTCCATTTATCTGTCTGTCTTTCTATCCGTCTGTCTATTTGTCTGTTTATCCATCTATCTATCTGTCTGTCTATTTGTCTGTCTGTCCGTCTGTTTATCCATCTGCCTGTCTGTCTGTCTGTCATCTAACACTTATGGTCCACCCAAAAATTAAATTAATTAATCTTCTTTTGTCTTTAAATCTAACAAGATTTTATTTTGGTGAACTTTGCCTTTAATACCAGGTAGAATTTAAAGTACTGCAAAATAATAACAGATGTGCTAAAACTCATCACCGCACACTTTTATTGAATTTATAAAAAGCAATAGTAACTTAAACTTGTGTTAATTAGTGTAATTAGCGATTGACGTGGAAATGCAAAGTGTCCCATTGTTGTTATAGTAGCCTACAACACTATAATCTATACACTATAATTATCAGCAGTCTTGGAACATCTAATCAGGTTTGAGGACATGAGCATGTAGAATTGTCATAATTTTCAAAGAACACAAATGAGACTACAAATAATCTCATATCAGCTTCTGTTACCTGATTACTTACTGCGGGCCTAAAGATGTCCCTTTAGTTTCTCATCTTTTGTAACACTTCTGATAAATTACGTTTTGAAACGTTGCCCTGTAATCAAGGGAGTAGAGCTCATTCAGTGAAGGCTCTCAAATGTAACAGTACCTCGGCCTCCAAAGCTGACCCACTTCTCCCGCGTGAGAGATAAAGGGCTGGGGGAGAGAAGCACAGTGCCGCCAGGAGCCCTGTCCTCCTCACCATCGCTCCCACGGCTCGCCCAGATCGTCCTGTTCCCAGCGCAACACCAGCACCACGCCGCCCCGTCGTGCCCCACGTTCTATCACACAGAGTGCCACTGTCTGCCCAGTGACTGCCCCCTTCCATTGCATAACACAACATCTATGAAGTCTCTTTTTTCTCTTTCTATCCCTCTTTTCTCTTAGGGACGGCATCAGCTCTGTATTTTCATAGAAGGAGTCTGGTTAGGAAATGTTTAAAGAGAAAAAGGAAGAGGGCAGGGGTTCGTTCTGGCCAGCGGTTTGGCTGTCACCAGAGCATGCACAAGGAGAAAAGCCTGGGAAAGAGTGTGGCGGAGTGGTTGAAATCTCAGGTCATGATGATTTAGCCAAAGAGCATATGATGGGTAGGACTTATTGAACAGTGGCCCACGGCCATACCTTTGAATCAGTCTTCTGAAGTCCTGGCCTGCTGTCACGTTTCAACAGTGGTACTTGTAAAAGGAGCGTGGATCAGAGTCCAAACCCCCCGTGCTGGCCGACTCAAAGGGTATTCAGGAGGGTTTTAGGAGTCTGAGGGCCAACTTTTATCCTTAAGCTGGTCGAGCATTTGAGCGTTTTACTATGGACAGAAATGTGTAGGACTTTTATAAAGGACTAAAAAGCACAGAAGTAATATTAGCATTTAGGGATCACTGATCAGGAAATATGGCAGCGGGAGTCACAACATGTCCACGATAAGAGGGATTACTGATCACAAGTCATGTGCTTGTTTTTTCATACTGTAAAAACAGCCGACCTCGGTTCATATCCATCAATGAGACCAGAAAGATCTCAAAGTTTTATTACGGCCTCATGTTTATTTATTCAGTTGCAACTTATAGTCCAAAAATTACTTAATTAACTTTTTATTTCAGTTTACTTTATAGAAACAAGCTCCAAAAATAGAATACAAATATTTTATCCTATATTTGAATAGATATGCCCGAAGTGATGAATAATGCACGATCAGCAAGTGATCACAGCAAAACAGTAAAATAAAATATTTGCTTGAATTATGTGGAAAACTATATGGAAAGTCATACCAATTGACTTAAATTTTAGAAGAAAATGAATACTT
>JAUCMR010000052.1:15004821-15014927 GCA_032357425.1 Enteromius argenteus | reverse complement strand
CAGTATTTTTACAAGATTTCAGTATTAATAGGTTGGCATATTAACATTGATCTGGCAACCACAGCTGCCAGTTTTTTTACCGTAAATTTAACATAATTTTTTTTTACAGTGTAGATTGTTTGCCCCATAGGGGGAGTAAAAATTTATTTTTTGGTAAAAAATCTATTAACATGAAAACTCTGGACATTTCTCATACCTGGTTTTTAATGTATGTCAGTATCACTAAAACTATTACATTTTTCTGAACACATTTAAACTGTTTTACAGAAAAATGGACATAATCCTTTAGGGGGTGAGTTTTCCACCACTCTACCCAAATTATAAAGCATATGTTCAACATGACCATATTATACATCCTTAATCCTACCAGGTACCTAAACTTAACAACTACCTTACTAACTATTAATAAACAGTAATTAGTAGTTTATTGAGGCAAAAATTTTATTTAACAGTTAGTTAGCAAGAACCCCTTTTTTTTTTAATTCATTTTTATTTTATGTTTAATAAAATATACCAATTTTAATTGTAATATACCAAAATCTTATGTTAATATTTTAATTGTCCCCTTTTTATTTTCTAAATATGATTTAACAACATTTCTGTCCACTATAGCAACTGTTAACCTTATGGTTACATTTCTTAAAATGTTTGAAATGATGAAAAATGCTCTCATCAGGTGCTCTCATCTAGAAACAACAGTATCAATTCCAGAAATGTTGACATTCTCCAAAAAGAGCATCTCTAGAGCATCTGACCTCATCAAACAAGACAATATCCACAGTCTATAATCTGCTGAAACTCAATCCCGAGAGAGATTCTATCCTGAAACAGGATCTATTCTGAAAGCTCATTGGCCAGACCCTCCTTAGCCCCCATTTCACCGGCCAAGACATAGTGCCTCCATGTAACTCATTCACACTGGACATGGGAGAGTTTCAAAGAATAGAAGTCCAGAACAAAGTTGAATGGGAGGAAGTCAATCCAGATAGTGAGAATCCCAGATGGTCAAATCAGCCAAATTGAAGGTAATTCCGACTCACAAAATGGCTCCTCATAAGATGACTGGAGATAGAAGGTGCGCACAGCTGGGAATTGCCTTCTCTGCTATTTTTAAATATGATTTAAAAAATTAGTGTAGTTCATAAATCCTGTTTACAAACCGCGCTGAAGAATCTTTCAAACGTGAGTTAAAGGAACTATTTGAACATGAGTTCAGAATGGAATTAGTTACTTTTGTATTTACTGAATTAATGAGGCTTGGGGAGTGAATAATGTGTATCCGTGGGAAAGAGGAGTGTGTGTGTGTTAGCATGTGTGAGTGTGCTTTAATGTAACTGCAAATGTTGATGAAATCCACAAAGGGAAGATGTGTGTGTATGTATTTGTGTGTGTGTTAAATACGTGTGTCTCTAAAAATGTCTTGTTGTTCCTACTGCTGAGTTGTGAACGCGGTGGGAAGGTCACCTGATTGGCGACTTGGGGGTGACCCCGGTAGGCTGCACTGCAGCATGTCGTGAAGGATCGAATGCAAGTGACAGGCGTGGGCTCCCATCACAAAAACCTCTCTGTGGTTGTAGTGCTGGGGCCGAGGAAGTCAGCGATGCTCCTCTCCCTCCCTGACCAAAGAGCCATGAGAACAACCCTGAGAGAGAATGGAGGAGAGAGATCTGGAGAAAAGCCATAACTTCCCCCGTCTACACTGTAGCGATGACACATTAAGTTCATTTCAGCAAATCGATTCTTTTGAGCAGTTTATTTTAATGAATCAGTGCAAAGAATCGATTCAGTGGTTCTTTGCAGCCATCCACTTGAGAATAATTATTGTACAGCAGTTTTATTATTACTAAAATAAAATAAAAATATTAGATAAAAAAAAATGTACAAATTACAAGGAATTTTTTTAAATTATTTTAAGTTGAAGCACTAAAATTATAATAACTAACATTTAAATAATATAACGCCATAATTTTAATATTAGCACAGATATAAGGGAATGTACACATACTTGGATCATTATGAGATGAACATGTCCAAAAGTTCTTGTTTCACTGCATCAGCAAATCTTTAACACAGTTGTGAATCTGTGAGTTTCAAAACAGTGTTATGTATATAGTATCTGTTAGTATTTTAAATGATCTTTTATTTTATATTTTCAGTTTTCATTTTAACTTAAGCTTGAGGTTTAGATTTCTTTTTATTATGTAGTAATTGGTTTCTTTTCAATATTTATATTTACTTTTAATAGATTTTTGGTTCATTTTAAATGTTTCCCTTCTTAAATAAAAAAGAAACTATATTTTAACCTTTTGATAAATTTTTACGTACTTAGATTTTGTTTTATGTTTAGGTTTTTTATCAAGTATTTATATTTTGTATAATTTCAGCTTTATTTCAACCGATTAAAAGATTTGTAATAATTTTAGTTAACAATACCAACCTGGTTTTCAGAGAACCACTCCAACTGATTCTTCAGGGAATGATTCAGACTCATTATGCAAACTAGTTCAACGGTCTCTTTGAAAGATTCGACTCAAACAAACAATTCATTCACAAATCGAATATTATCCTCTCCCTTCCTGTCAGCAGACACACTTAACCCTGCAGGTGCCCTGCCACTTTTCTCTCTTTCTCTCCATCTCTTGTTATTTCTCTCTAGCCACTCACAGCTCAAGTCCCACTCGTCTCATGTCTCTCCATCCTCTGTTCACCTTTCCCATCTCTCCCACTTACTTACTTTCATGCAGTTCAGAGATGAGATGAGAACAAGCTGAGGGAGGTCTGCGGAGTGTGTACGTGCTGAGGAGTGTGTTTGGGGGAGGTGGTTGAAGAGATTAAAGAAAGGGAGAGCTTGTGTGAGACACAGAAAGAGAGAGGTTGTGTCTGTGTGACGGGAAAGCACACAGAGCGCTGTGTGTGTGAGAGAAAGGAGGACTTCACAGAGATAGTGAGTGTGTGAACATCACAGAGATGGGACATTAGAGTGTTTGACCACTTGTGTGTGTGTGTGTGTGTGTGTGTGGAAAAATTGTGTTAAAGAGTTGTGGGAAGAATCAAAGCAAAATGAGTGAAAAAAAACCATTTTATATCCTTCCTTCACAGACAGAGATTAGTGAGCTGCCTTGATGTCTGCTGCGTAACATAGACAGATGTGTTTAAGGCCAGTTTCACACAGCACATGTAAGCAGTGGATTTCTATTTCAGCAGCATTTGGTGTGTGTGTTTATATATAAAATATTTCATAAATATACATATTATATTATTAAACACCAGATCAGCATATTTGAATGATTCTGCCACCACAGAAATAAGTTCCATTTATACATATATTCAAATAGGAAACAACTTTTCACACTATTACTGTCTAAATATATTAAACACAGCTGAGGATTCATATGCATAGATTACAGAATCACTGGGGGGAAAAACATGCATTAAGAGTCGGGGGGTGAAGACTTTTGAACAGATTGGAGATTTGTTATTTTTTTTTGGCTAATTATCATATTTTTTCATTTATTACAGCCCTTCAGAGGCTGCAGATGATAGTTACATGCTTTACAGAAGACAAAAATAGTTCAGTTTACCCTGACCTTCAAATTCAAAACTTTTTCAACCCTGGCTCTGTAATAGTTGGATGAGTCCCTCAGTTGTCCTCAATGCGAAAAGATGGATCTCAAAATCATACAGTCATTGTTGGAAAGGGTTCAAATACTCAAAAACACTGGAAAACCAAATAATTTTTTCAAAGCTGATGAATTTTTTTCTGAAGAACAGCAGGCAGTTTAACTGTTTAGAACAAACAAGGGTCTCATGAACAGCTATCACTAAACAAAACCAAAAAAGAAAACCACAGCTGTGGATCATTCAGGTAACAACACAGTATTAAGAATCAAGTGTATGTAAACATTTGAATAGGGTCATTTTTATCAATTCAACTATTATTTTCTCTTGTGAACTATATGTAAACATCTTTTATGTGAAATATCATATTCAGGTCAGTACTAAATAAACAATAACATGCATTTTGTATGCCCCCTCTTATTTTTTGTAAAGTAATGAACATTTAGCAGATTTTGAAAAAGTGGTGTGAATTTTTGTAAACTGTATGAGAAAACTTAGTTATGAGATATAAAGTAGTATTGTCAGATGAAGTCAAATTATGAGATAGTTGCAGCTGTGACATCTTTCCATTTTATGTAATTTCTTATACAACTTCATCAAGGCTACTGAAAAAAAAATGCATTTGTACATTTAAATAATAATAATTAAATAAATAAACGCAGACAAACCAAGCCAGAGTCATTATCTCAGCAAGAAGCTGAATTATGTTAAACTTCACTCTCTGACACAGGTGCAAAACTTTTTTCCTTTTTTTTTTTTAAACGAATGCCTAATCAACGGACAGTTCACTCTTAATGTAAATTCTGTCATCATTTACTTCCTCTGAACACAAAAAAAGATAATAAGAATAAGAAGCCATTGATTTCCTTACCAGCAACTTTTTTGGTTAACACTCTTTAAAATATCTTCTTATAACCCTTTTAAAGAAACACATACAGAGCAACATGGGGGTGAGTAAATGATGAATTTCCGTTTCTGGGTGAACTGTCCCTTTTAAATGAACTGAAAATCAGCGGGGAATGGTTAAGGATCTGCTGGTTTTAGCTTGTTTGTTTCCTTGTTGAGTGGGCAGTGGTCTTTCCTAAATAAATAGTTCAAATTGCTCAAATTGTTCATGTCTTAAAGTTATAGAGTAAAGGACACAATCAGAGTATATAGAAATAAACACATGGCTTTCTGAAGCTGATACCTTAATTTAATCTTAATCTTGCTGTCTGTTGTGTTTTACATAGCTTATAGCATCCAAAAGAAGACCACTGTGATATTTCTGGCATATATCATATGTTATCTTCCATTTGGTTTTCCAAAGTACCTCTGCTGTGATGATTTTCATTAGGCGAAAAAAAAAAAGAGTTTGACTAACCTCCCACAACTTTTCCTCTTTGGTTTGTAAAATGAATAGCTCTCTTTCATAAGACCACATGCAATTATCCAGAGAAGCTGACATACTAAACCACAAAGATTTCTCAATGTTTGCATTGTGTGCAATTAAGTCAGTGTTTGAAATAATCCGGAGATGAGTCAGTCATTTTCATTTAAAGCATTTGAGCATCATCTGTGTGTTGAATGCCTTGTGGCGATGTGAGACGTGGGCTGAATATGTAGGTAAAGCTGGAGGAAAAAATCTGAACAGTGTTTGTTGTCCTTTGCATTAATGCTCCATTACAAGTTACTGAATTCGTGATTTTATGCTTCATGACTGTTATGCTGAGGCAAGGGATTTTTACTGTAAGTGAAGTCATTTAATAAAGAAGAAACACAACTGCATAAATACATGTATTATAGTAATTATTATACATATAATGCATATTAATAATTATAATATAATTATATTGATAAAATATATATAATTATCAAGTCATTGTTTATAACAACACACACACACACATACATATATATATATATATATATATATATAATGTGATTATGATAATAATAATAATAAATTATTAAATATTTTTTTCTTAAGCCAAAAAACAAAGATTGTGTTGATCTCTTATTGCCCCTCTATTTTACTGGTTTTATGTGTATTGATAATTATTTAATTAATTTTATTGATTTATTTTTAATGAATGAATTTATTTATTTACCATAAATATAATTAGCAATTCATTGTTTATAATTACTAATATATATAATTTTATTTATATATATTAATATTTTATTCATTATATTTTAACAATAATAATATTAATATATTTTATTATTAAGTAAGTATTTTAGTTATCTTAATTTATTAATGTAAATATATATACTTTTACATACAAATATGTGATGTATATCAAATAAAATGTGATGTTACTATCATTCATTTTGTTACATTTTTAAATTACATTTTTCTTAGAAAAGAATAATTTTACTAATTTATTTTTAATGAATTAATTTGTTTATTTACCATAAATATAATTATCAATTCATTGTTTATAATTACTAATAAATATGTAAATTTATAATTTTATTTATATATATTAATATTTTACTCATTATATTTTAATAATAATAAGTATTTATATTAATTTATTAATGCAATTTGTTTAATATAAAATTGTATATACAAATATGTAATGTATATCAAAGAAAATGTGATGTTACTATTATTCATTTTATTATTACATTTTTAAATTAGATTTTCTAAGACAGAATAATAAATATTGCATTTCCCTTCTTATTGCCCATATATTTTACTGTGTTTTTTATTTATATTAATAATTATTTAAAAAAAAAATAATAATATATATATATATATATATATATATTAGTTTAATGAATTTCTATTTATTTAGTTATTTATTTATTTTTGCAATGCATAAGGTAAAGTATGTAATATTTATAACTTTATGTTTCAAAGTCCTTGGGCTGTCATAATTGTTTGACAGCTCACAACAAGAATGCATCACATAAAGTTCAAGCATCCAAACACTTCAAATTAATCGAATAACTAAGATATATCATATCTGCATCAGATGTGCATGAGATTCCAGCTGGTAGTTGTGACTGTGTATAGAAGCAGAGTCATTTGTTCGTTGTCTCCCACTCCACCCAAAATCTGCAGCACTCCAGTATTATTTCATCTGGTGAACCTGCAAGGGAAAAGACCCAGCCCTTCTCTGATAAGAGATAAGTGACAAGCAGAAATGTGTCGACAGTAGATTAATCTGGGTATTTTTTGAAATGCACTGAATGCCCAGCAACCAGACACACTGGCCTGCAAGTCCAGAGCTGTTAAGACCGATCAGGAAATGACTGCTGTGGTTGTTTTGCTTTCTACTTGTCAAGGGCCTATTATCCCAGCACGAACATTCTTATTAGTAGCCCCTCGTATGTTTAAGGACAAGGGGCTACTCCCAGTGGGCTGTCTGGTCAGAAAATGCAACGTTAAGTAACTTCAGGAAAATACTCAATCATTCAACACACTCAACTTGACTGAAAAAATTCTGATTACTAAGGGGGAAAACATTGAGGATCTGTGCCAATTCACTTGCGCTGAGACATGGGAAAATGGTTCGAGAAGTTGGCCACTGTCTGGATCATCATAGTATGGCACATTCAGTATCCCACAGACCAATGGCAGGATGGTAATTCAATTAAGGCATGAAGGCTGTCTCCCATACAGAGATTCAGTATTGTTCGAAGAGATGAAAGTCGCCAATATCCGTCACTTCTCATGCTTCTTATTTTAGACGTGATGGGAATCAGAGAGATGTGACATTTATGAAGGTCTCCTTTCATATGGGATACTTTCCCAGACCCAGGAACTGTGACTGGCAGATATTCTGCATGTCTATCCATTAACCTTAACGTTCTTCTGTAGACCATCAATTCAAAGCTTCACAATACTTATTTTATTTTGATCTTGTTGTTCTTTGAGAAAAATGATAGAAATAGTTTTTTTGTCAGAACATATTATCAGAACATCACTTGCTCACCGATGGATCCTTTGTAGTGAATGGGTGTCGTCAGAATGAGAGTCCAAACAGCTGGTAAATACATCAAAATAATCCACAAGACCAGTCAAAGATCAGCTAAAGTGCCCCGATTATGGATTTTTAAAAAATGACCTTTCATGCAGTGTGTAACACTGGAATATTACCATATTGCCCGCACACTTGTTGATCTTTGAGTTGGTCTGAATGAAAATGCAAATTCATTCTTTGCCACTAGGTGCGGCTTTTGGAGCGGTAAAAAATAGCGGTTTCCGCATTACAGGCATGATGCAATGAAAATGAAATTGACCAATTGGACCAATCACCACAGATTAGTGTCATGCAAAGGAGACGCTAAAAAATGAATCTTTTCACTGGAAAAAGCAATATTTTGGACTCCTATTTTAGCCAGAAGCAACCGTTTGAAGTTACAATGTCTTTATGGGTTTATTTACCAAACAAACTTTTCTATTCACAAGACAAGAGAGTTGTGTGCATAACTTGTGGATTACTGTCATGTTTTTATTAGTTGTTTGGACTCTCATTCTGACGGCACCCATTCACTGCAAAGGAATTAGTGGTGAGCGAGTGACGTAGTGTTAAATTTCTCTAAATCTCAATTTCAGCAAATGTTAATTTTTGGGTGAACTGTTTCTTTAAATTGGAATAAATGCGAAATCCTAGAAATGTGCATCAAGTTGAGCTCAAATTGCACTCTTTTTAAGCATCTTGTGATCTGAATCTGTCAAGGCAACAAAAACCTCATCATAATTTTAAACAAAAACACTTCCCCACTTCTGCAGCCAACTCTTTGAAAAGCGAGCAGCACTGTGACAGTAGACTGGTTTGACAGCACCGTGCATGGGTGAGGAGAGGGCTAGCTGCAGGTGGCACCACACGCTGCCAGAATCAATTTCACTGTCAGTGCCGAGCAGTGTGAGTACTGGAGAATGCCAAATTGGCAGAGCCCAAGCTCTTCGTGAAGGAAGCTCTGGTGTGGGCAAGATCCCGGTTCAAAGCAGAAGTGCCCTGAAGGCCTCACATTAGCTAGCTTGCATCCACAGGTACTTACTCCCAACCATCCGCAGAGAGCCTTGTAACCTGCCAAGAGCTGATGTTTTTGTCTCTGGTTGGGCACTTGGCACACAATTACAGGGAAGGAGCATCATGAAAGCATGTCACGCTCACCACTCCTAAAGGCTTTTAAGGTGAAGTGTAGGCAGAAGAACCATAACTTGTGTTAAAAGTTGCACACTCATTTCATGTGTGGTTTGGAAAAATAAACAATTTCAGACAGCTATAAAGGCAGCTTGTTTTGCTTGAGCACAGTACTGAGAATCTGGGAAGCTGGAAAGTTGTTGATAATTACAGACGAAAGGCACTGAGCAGTCAAGAGTATGTTTTTGTTTCTATAGGATTCATGATTTTTTATTTTATAATGTATAACTAATTGCAAACTTTATACAAATAAATATATATATACAGGTGCTGGTCATATAATTAAAATATCTTCAAAAAGTTGATTTATTTCACTAATTCCATTCAAGAAGTGAAACTTGTATAATGTATACATTCATTCCACACAGACTGATATATTTCAAGTGTTTATTTCTTTAAATTTTGATGATGATAAATAACAACTAATGAAAACCCCAAATTCAGTATCTCAGAAAATTAGAATATTGCTTAAGACCACTTTAGAAATCTTGGCCAACTGAAAAGTATGAACATGAAAAGTATGAGCATGCACTCAATACTTAGTTGGGGCTCCTTTGGTCTGAATTACTGCAGCAATGCGCCGTGGCATGGAGTCGATCAGTCTGTGGCACTGCTCAGGTGTTATGAGAGCCCAGCTTTGGCACTGTGTGCAGGTGCCAAGTCCTGTTGGAAAATGAAATCTGCATCTTCATAAAGTTGGTCAGCAGCAGGAAGCATGAAGTGCTCTAAAACGCCCTGGTATACAGCTACGTTGACCTTGGACCTCAGTTCACTAGTTTGCACTTCCTCATTAATTGAATAGAATTTTGCGAGTTTGGCCTGCTGTCCGGGGAGAGGGTCGGGAGCTCGGCGAACTCCGAGCCCTAAGGAATAAAACCCTAGGACAGTGAGAGCTGGATGTAGCTCGAAGTCCAGCCCGATTCCCGAGTGCCCAGTTTCTCCGAACTGGAGAAAACCTTGGGAGAACCCAGGCTCGGTCGGGCCAGTTCTCCTCTGGCCGGCACCCTGGCATCGAAGAGTTTTTTCGAAGCATGATAAGAGGTTGGTGAACGGGGCGGAGGAGGGATGCAAAAATCAAGATGCCAAATGATGGAAGTGAGTACTATTTAAAGGGGAGACTTTTGATTCTGATAGGATAATCGGATAATAGACTAATTGGGAAATGAGAGTCAGCTGTGGTTAGTGCTCCTCCCGAAATTTGTTTAATTCTTAAACATCATAATTCACAGTGGGCCAACACAAGCAGGTGACATGGCACCCCGAACCATCTCTGACTGTGGAAACTTTACACTGGACCTCAAGCAACGTGGATTCTGTGCCTCTCCTCTCTTCCTCCAGACTCTGGGA
>JAUCMR010000052.1:14994423-15004721 GCA_032357425.1 Enteromius argenteus | reverse complement strand
TTGTCAGTTATAATCATCAAAATTAAAAGAAATAAACACTTGGAATATATCAGTCTGTGTGGAATGAATGTATACATTATACAAGTTTCACTTCTTGAATGGAATTATTGAAATAAATAAACTTTTTGAAGATATTGTAATTATATGACCAGCATCTGTATATATATATATATATATGTTTGTGTGTGTGTGTGTGTGTGTTTGTTTGTGTTTAATTAGTTTGTATATATGTTTTTCTACAATACATGAAAATACACAATATAATACAAAATAATATATAATTTTTTATACATTTCATATTTACATTTTTATTTTATAAATGTAAATTGTTAACAGACAATGATTTTGCTCCAGGTGGTAATATATGGTAATATATATATATATATATATATATATATATATGTGTATATATGCACCGGTTCTTTAATACATTAGATAGTAATGTCTAATATAAAAATATATTCATGAAATATTATGTATTTATAATTTGTTTAATATGTGTATATTTTATACAATAGACACATGAACAAATACACAGTATATATTTATTACGCATTTCTAAAAAAAAAATATTATTTTTTACATGTAATTTTTATTTAAAATAAAACACATTTATTATGATTTTGTTTTAATATGTATATCTCACATAAAATAATTTATTACATTTTACTACACATTTATCATTGTTAATAGAGAATGATTTTGTCTAGGTGGAGTAGTTAGGCAAAAACCTTAGAGATTACAAAAAAAATTAATTTAAATGCTTTTCTAAATTGATGAAGTAGCTTTTTCTGTGCTCTTTTACATATCAGTGTTTTATTAAACATTGATGAATTAATTTAATAATTAGCTCATGACTGTCTTTGTGTTCAAACAAAACGTCCAGAGCAACATCATCACTGCTGTCTCGTTCGGGAACTCTGTGTGAAAACAATCCTAACGGATATCTGTTTTTAAACGAGCCTGTTGATGGAGGAGGAGGCGATGAGATCAACACGTAATTATAATCAGCATTAGCTCGCTCGTCTGCTGCCGGCCAGCCTAATTGTGTTGTGTTGGACGTGCCGCCTTGCGCTTCGAACAAGCACCAACAATCATGTTACCACAGAAACACAGAGCCTGCAGATGCCATGGGGCTTCCTCAAAGTCCTTGTTCCCACTGTTAAATATTAAACAGGTGGTGGAAGCATATGCTCACCTGCTCCCCAGTCATGTGATCATTAGTTATGAGCAAACCACCAGATAGAGTGACTACATGAGGGCTTTGTGGTTAGTGCAGTTTACATTTAGTGGTTAAAAATAATGTATTCACAGTGAGTTAATGTGCAGGTGGTTTAAACATCTAGGTAATAGAATGTACTTTTTTGCAGTTCTAGTTCTATATATATATATATATATATATCCATCCATCCATCCATCCATACATTTTTATTTATATATATATATATATATATATATATATATATATATAAAATGTGGTTAACCTCTAAATTCTTACTTCTGATATATACTTTTTTTATTTTAGCATTTCAAGACATGAAATTGAAACAATGTCATGTAAAAATGTTAAGAATTAAATTTATTTTAATGGGAGAACAATATAAAAAAGAAGTATAAAATAACAACAAACAAACAAAAAATAATTTACTATACCTTAAGCTGTGAACTGTATTCAGTTTACTAGAACAAGAATTATACTAAAAAGTACACTGTATTGTTTTAGAAAGTTAAAAAATTACATCAATTAAATTATTACATTAATTTACAGTGAAATTGGTAAAAATATGTACCTAGAAGGATTATTATAGTTAACTATATATTTCAAATTAAAATTAACATTAAAATAAAAAAAACTTTTCTTGAAATACAAATAAAAAACTGATTATTCAACAAATTAATAAAAACTACAATAGTATCTCAGTTATATTAAATATATTATAATTATATGTTTGTACATACATGTTTTGTTGTTTAGTGTTTATAAATTTAAAAATAGAAAGGAACGTTGCCAGCTGCTTTTAATTGAAAATATCTTAAACTGGTATGATCTATATAAATATGAATATAGATAAATGGGCAAATTGAGGTTTGTCCAAGCAGTTGCTATATTTGTGGCTAAACTTATCTAATTTGTGGCTAAACTTAAATAAATAAAAATCTCAAAAAGGGTTGGGGAAGTTTCTTCATTGACAACACTGAATATTATAAATGTTTTCATATTATAATATAATCAAGTATTATTGTTATAATTACACACGTACGTTAACATTTCTATAATTGAATGTTTAATTAATTTTTTTCTCCTCTAAGTGCAATTTCTGCCAACTGCAGCTGCCTTTTGTAATCTAAATTTAGCCTAATTTTTTTTGTGTGTTGTTTAGAATGCTGTCTGACAAATCTTTCAGCTCTCAAAACGGTTATTGTTAAATGACTAGTAAGTCATCACTGACCCACCGCAAGCATTCTCTTTCATGGACACATAATTACATTCTCAGCCTCAACACGATTCTCACAGTCATTTGAGCAGCGAACTCCCAAAGCTTATTCTCTTGCGTCATTGAGACCCTCTAATTTCCACCGTCACACTCTCGCTCACTAATTAAAGTATAATTTAAGATTGCTAATTCGAAAACGCTAATAAACACTGAGCAAAAATACATTTGTGCACAAAATGATTTACAGCATTGCACTTTTGTCTTCTGTGTACGGCTTGTTTACAAGCGCAGATAATAAAAGGCCTTTTTTGAAGCCTTAAAAGAAACAGAGATCAGTTAAACATTCTCACTGACTTGTTCGGGCTTTTCTCTGAGGCCCCAGTGATTTGCTTTGATTACTGTGGCGGTGGTCCCGCTATATCTTTTGGCGATTCTTTGAAACTCTGAACACATACAAAGGCCATTTTATTTAGGATGCTACATGCATTTGCACCAACACAATCAAAGCAATTTAGAAGTCACAACAGCCACTGTCTATATTCTGATGGAGCTGAACCCTGAGCGATAGAGCTGGACCCCCCGCACAAATAGAAACTGTACCGAGAATTAAACATGAGGATGAATCAGCTGATCCAACCTCAAGGTCTTTCCCACACCCCCTGCGTTCCTCACAGGAATGCGCCAGAGCTAAGACTCTGCATCCTGCACCCCACTGCTTGCATCTCTGGAACGTGTGGGGTTGCAAAGCCACAATGCATGCTCTGACACGCTGAGGTCATGCAAATAAAGGGCCGAGTCGTGTAAGTAGCTGGTCGATTTTGCATAATTGTGCACTGCGCTGACGGGTTTGGCTCATTGTGCCCAAAAAATGAACCACCCTCTCTCATTCTACAAGTGGGCCTGGGTTTTGTACATGCTTGAAAGACTGCGATGTAGTCCATGAACTCAAATAATCGAGCTTTTCTTCATCAAACGTGACCGAATTACACACCTCTGTCATGTGCTGTCAATAAGATTTAGGTTTATGTGGCCGATTTAAATATGGAAATGGCCAGCAGCTAGCCAAAAGCCCTATTGCGATGGTAATTTGTAATGAATAATTCTGATTTCATTATAATAACAAATCACTGGCTTGTGAAACCATTGCTGCGATGGGATCGCTGTCTGTGTCGCTTTTCTGCTATACTGTATAACCAAGTCTGACAAATCATATTTAACATTTTCAACTATGCAGACTACACAATTTAAACCCCCAAACATTTTTTTCTACTAAAAGTTATGCCAGTTGATTCCCATAGCAATGTGTGATGATCTGTCTGCTGATTATAAAAACAAAATAAGAAAAAAAAGATATTCTTCAACAGTTTTACGATGCTACATGTACCACAAAATGACGGCAAACTCATGATGACTAGTCAAAACAAATACAATATTCCATTATTTCCAATTACCAGAGCCTAATTAGAGGTTCGTGGCACACTAACGTCTTTGGAAACACTGGTTACAGCAATACCTATGGGACCTGAGAGCTTGTTTGTCTCTCACCAGTCTCTCGCTTTATAAATAGATCCAAACAATGGATGAAAAAAACCATTGTCTACTCAGTAGACCACAAAAGTGTCACAAGCCAGAGAGAGAAAATGACAATGGAGAGTGCCAGAGGAAGAGAGGTCTGGCTCTGAAAAGCTTGTATTCAGCATAAAACAGACATTGTGTTGAAAGACACTGATACTGACATTGATACACTGATCTCTTTGGAAAGCTGACCACGATTAATGAGCAAAGTATGGTTCTTGTTAAAACACAATTACGTCTCGGCCTTTTTTCCCGTCAGTAAATGTTGACCAGACAAACACTGAAAATCTGACCATGACATTTTTTTGACTGATAAAGTTTGTGCCTTAAAATAAAATGTAAATCAAGGTCTTTCCACAAATATGTATATATAAAATTTTATTTAATATTGTATATATATATATATATATATAATGTGTTGTGTATATATTTTATAAAATTCTTTATTAATTACTTTATAATTTTTTTTTGCAATTTATTTTATATTATATTATAATATTTAAATATTTCATTTAGAATTCACTATTAACATAATGACCAAAAAAGTGAATAAAATCTTGTTACCTTAGAGATAGAGATATTTGAATTATTTAAATTACAATTTTTAAAAATTAAAATTTGCTTTTATTTATATATATATATATATATATATAAAATGTTTTTTTAAATGTATATTATTACAATAGATAATACATTTGATTATTAAAATTACACAGTAACAAGTCAGGATGTAAAAATTGTAAATAAAATTGATAAAGCTCATAAAATATTGACCTTGAACTCATGAGTTTGATCAATTTTCTACAAATTGCAAGGACTTGAAATAAGCATTTAAAAATTTTTATTAATTAAATAGCTTCAGGCTCATTTGTGCAAAGTGCCACTTAAATAAACTTGAAAAGTACTCAAAACTGACTGAGTTAACTGAATTGTTCCTAGTTGCTTTTTAGTGCCCCAAGGGCCTATTCAAAAAGCCAGTGGTCTAACTGACCATTGATAACCAATGAGGGATGAAGCCAAACAACCGGCAAACCTCCATGTGGAAGAGAGCACTTAACATGCAGCAAGCAGAACTGCAGGCCGACCCATACTGTATGGTTATTTCCATATGATCATGCAGTGCTTTGAGTAGCACTAGACCAGTCACTTGTTTTCTGTCAGATGGACTGTGTACTTCAAATGCTAAGCGTTGATTTAAGGCCACACACACTCTGCCCTCTGTTGATGCTTCATGAGTCAACAGGGCCCATGAGAAAGAGTGTCTCACAGACTTTATTTAGACCCTTGAAGAATGTCCACCTCCCTCCCAGTCAATGCCACAAGTCTTTCTCCACATCCAGTATTCCCAAGGTGAATGTAATGTTTTATGGAGTGTTGGAGAGGACAAGAGGGATGCTTTCCAACACCAGCGCATTACAGGAAAGTCTTAAAAATATGAAGTTAAATGGCATTACCCCATCCCGAACCAAATGTTAAAGTTAATGTTATGTATCAGCTTTTTTTAACATTTACAAGCAGGCCCAGATGGGAATCTGCTGTTTTTTTCTGTGGTGATTTTGGAAAATCTGCAGGATGGATTTAAACACACTCAAAGTGCTGGGAATACTACATTTATGTTAAAACAAAAATAAATAAATAATGAAATTAGCCAAAAGCTTGAAGTCAATATGAACTGGTATTTGCAACCCCTTATTTTCAGCAATTGCATGTATTTTCAAGTAAAACAGCATGTTCAAGGAGAATAAATGTAGGACAGGACTTTATTTTACCATCTGAAAATTGAGTATCAGGTTCTATTTGGTTAATTTTATCCAATAGCCCACATGGCCCTACATGGAAGCCTGTTTTCATCCTGGAAAAACTTTTTTTTCTCGCAATTCTGAGTTTAGATCTTGCAATTCAGACTTCTTTTACTCAGAACTCTCAGGAATTCTGACTGACTTCCTGCAGGCTGCTGGCGCTTGGTGGCAAATGACTTTCTCACAAGCTTCATGTCAGTTTATTTAATTATTTATTTATTATCAAAGCGTCCATACCGAAGTGACATTAGCAGAGTTGGACACTTCACTGCAAGCAAAAATGACATTTGTTAACTGCTTTAGAGAGGAGAAGTACGCAAACTTATAGGCCTATCTGAGTTTGTTTCACAATTGAGCCTTTTTTCTTGTAATTGTGAGTTTACTTTCTCACAATTCTGAGTTTACATCTTGACTTTTTTTCTCTGAATTATGCACGAGTTTACATCTTTGCATTCTGTTGTTCTCTCTATAGGCATATACATTTGCAACATTTTATCTAGCATTTCTTTTCTCTTGCAATTGTGAGTTTTTATCTCTTCTTCAAATGACTGCCAGTTCATATCTAGCAATTCTGTTTATCTCAAAATTCTGAGAATTTTTTTTTTTTGACTTTTTATCTAATTTGTAAGATAAAAGGTTGCAATTACCTTTTTACATTTTTTAATCAAAGCTTCCCTACCAAAGTGATATTAGCTAGAAAAAAAAAACAGCTTCAGAGGATAACCAAGTAATTTAGGTCATCCTTATGATTATATTTCGATTAGATCTTTTTTTCCCTATCTCTGATCACTGTACAAATCAATGCATGAAACCAGGTTCAGTATAACAGGTTAACATTATTTATGTTATAAAGGAGCCACCGATGACTCATCAGTGACGTCACTCATCAATTAGCTCAGGGTCGACGGTCTACGCACGTGCTTCCCGCGGGGCAGTCGGCGGCAGCTGACTTTCTCACAGGCTTCATGTCATTACGGAGCTATGCGTAACACAAACAATTCCTCGCTCCCAGAGTGTTTATCTCGTGGCACAGAGCGCGGTGTGCCCACACATCAAAGTCTGAGGGAACAGACGCTGCTCAGCGGCAGCAGCTGCGCTCGGATCCTGTCCACACCCTTCCTGTTTGCCGCGGTCTACCTTGGGGCTGTTATTTTCCCAACAGATCGACGATAAACCCCCTTTGCCTCACTCCCTCCACTGGCTTCAACGCCACCACAGACCGCTACAGCCTCGGTCACCACCGCAGCAGCAACGGTCCGCGGTCTTTGTGTCCGAGCGTGTCCTTGTTTCCATAGTTACAAAAGAGCGGGGTTTTCTTTACTGTATTTACATTGTGTCACAGAAGCTGCAGATTTACCGCGAAAAGCTGCATTTGCACACTGCTTTCAAACTTTTAAAACTGCATATTCTTTTATATTCTTTTTTATACAGAAATTAGCCTACTTTTGCCGAAATAATGTGTTTATTATTATTGTTATTATTATTATTATTATTGAGATTTATACATCATCTGAAAGCTGAATAGCCTACATAACCATTCCATTGGTTTGTTAGCATTGGATAAAACTTGACCGACATACAATTTGGAAATCTGGAATCTGAGGGTGCAAAAAAATCAATGTAATGAGAAAATTGCCTTTGAAGTTGTCCAAATGAAGATCAGTGCAATGCATATTACATTTTGATATATTTATGGAGCATGATCTTTACTTAATATCTGATTGGTTTTGCCATAAAAGAAGATACAATGTATTGTTGACTATTGCTACGGATATTGCATACCCGTGTTTATGACAGGTTTTGTGGTCCAGGGTATAGGCCTAAAATACATGCATGCGTAGTGGCTATGCTGAGATTATGGCTTTGCTTCCCAGGAAATGCATGAACTGAATAAGCATATTGTGTAATGCAAGTAAATGTAATAAAAGTGAGTAATGTAAAAAAAAAAAAAAAAAAGTATATGTATAGGCTGTATAAAGAAATAACTGTTTAGTGAGAAGATCTGTCCTTAGAAGATCTGTGCTCACTGTGCTCAAAGCTCTGGGTCAAGACCCTCATAACGCTGTTTCCTCGTGCAGATTTCTCTGGGAGAGAGAGGCCGATTGAGTCTCCAGCTGCCATCACACAAAAACATCTTCACAGGCGTGCAGCAACAGCCATGGTGAGCTACATCAAACAGGTCTGGTCAGGCACCCCTTAGACTTTCAACTTCAGAGCTACATCTAGACTTTTCTTTTGACCCCTCTGTCTCCAAGACGACCACACAGGGTCAGAGAGCACTGTAACGCTGTCCTATAGAGATTTTTCATGCCAGTTCCTCAGAGGTGTCGTTCCTAAAATTTTCAGTGTTCCATTAAAAAATCCTGATCATAAATTAATAGTGCTTTTGAGAAATTAATAATATTCGAGTCTATGGTGCATTGTTTCTGGTGAATGTGATTCTTGTGTAAATACATTTGACTACTTAAGCTAAATGCTTATGAAGTGCAAAACAACCGACCAACATCAACGCACAGACATTTAAAACTGAATCCAAGTATATCCATATTGATGTTTACTGTAAGAAAAGCAGATATGTATATATATAAATGTGTTAAAAAATTTACTGAATGCACATTGAGTAAAGGCCCCATAGTCATAATAAAAACACAGTTGCAGGAATACAGTATTTTAGATGTTTTTTGCTTTTTGCAGATAGTTTATGTTATTATTTCATTTAGCGCTTTAAGTATGTGTCAGTTTCACATTCTCATGTAGTTTATCTTCTAACTTGGCAGACAAGATTGCAAAACAATCAAGATAATGTATTTCTTGGGCACCAGTGAGATCGACTAATGGAACAGGAAGACATTTATTGTGGACAACTTTGGTATGTAATGGATCTTTGTTTGGCATAAAGTTTCAGCATTGTATATTATGTATAATATATTTACAAATATTAAAAGAAATATTTGTTTATTCCGTATTATGGGTGAAATGCATTTCTAGAGTTCTGTAATTTAGCATTTTATTTTTATATTAATCAGAGGTTTGTTGTGGTGTGACATCACACCAACTCTCTCATGTCTTGTTTTATAGTCTATAATTCATACATGAAAGACCTGACCAGCACCTGTCATGCAAAACACCACAAGCTTTAATTATCACGGTAATTTCCTTAAAGATTAGCAGAACCGTCTGTTACGTGTTTTACCACCTAGTTTAGCTTCTAAGGGTTTTTTAGGAGTTTTAGATAGAACTGAATGAATGTTTGAGTGTAACAGGATGTATCGGCTCGTCCGTCAGGATGGGAGTTCTCAGAGGTCTGGAAGCATCTACTATAATCCAAAGTAAACACTCAGACTGAAGGAAAGAGAGACCCTTACTATATAAGCAGCTCAGACAGTGAGAGCGTCAAGGGTTTACTTCCCCTGCTTGTCTCAGTTATTTATCTTATCAGAGTTGCAGGGATTCCCTAAACTTCCTTCAAACATTTCAAGGAATAATTCACAAAGACATGAAAATTGTTATTTTACTTTGTATTAGATAAACAAAGTCAAAGAAAAATTACTAAAATGATGGTCTGTTTAGCATACAAAGATAGGCTTCAGGGGCCGGTTGCACCAGCTAGACATAAAAAAGCTGAGTGTAAGCCCTATGCTAGACTTTGCAATGTTTAGCTTTACGATAAATATTTACACCTGTTGCACCAAGTAAAGCTACGATCAGGCGCAGCTACACCTGACGTAGAAGATGTGCGTCCTCGCTGACACGTTCTCTCGCAGTTATAGATACAACTGAGACGACTTCGCGCTGCAACAAGTGAAGCCACCGCGCCATGATTTCATTGAGGAAACATTTTCTAACAAGTCCGTTTTTCTGTCTGAAGTCTCGCTTTACGTTTGATGACAGATTTCTTCAAACAAACATTAAAAATGAAGGCGGCAGGTTAAGAAAAATACAATGGATGCAATACAATGCTTCTCTCTAGTTGTTTTTTTTTTTTGCTGATATCGAGTTTATGTACAATGAATGTCTTTCCTGAGGTAAATGTGATGTGTTTTACTGACATCTTACTGTGGCTGAAAAAGCACATAGCCTATAGTTCGTATTTTGTGATAAAACTGACAGAATTTGAAAGCGGATACTTTATTTCTGATTAAAAGTAACAAAGCATAAAACTTACTACGATTATTGGATGGCAGGCACACTACAAATAATGAATGGAATAAAAGACTTGAAACATTTCCAAGCATTATACTGTCCTTTCAAGCAAGATGTCAAAATGTACGGTTTCTTTTAATAATCCCAGACCTATATAGCTGTCACACTCAGGACAGGGGACAGACACAAGAGCTCAAGTTTAGCAGGTGAGTTTAACACTCTGGAGTCTGAGGTGATTTTGGGGTCCCTGAGATGTTTTGACATGCTCTGATCAACAAAGGTAATACTCAAAGGTATTGAGAGTCTCTCTCATCAAAGGCAGAAGAATCCAGCGGTAGATGACTTG
>JAUCMR010000052.1:14963207-14994323 GCA_032357425.1 Enteromius argenteus | reverse complement strand
ATTTTGGGGAAATGTTGTGTTAATGTTGGTACACAACAGCATATGATAGCAATATAAGGTATAATACCAACTTTCACTATACAATGTTTGATAACTCAAAAATATGCAGTTTTCCTGAAAAATAATGGTTTTGGAGATGGAGATAGCCAACACCGAGCTTCGTGATTGTCTGCAGTTATAATTTACAAACAGACATGAATCCTAAAAACGAATAATGTCCGAGCAAATAATTAATTTTTACTTTACACCTATACATCTGACTAGGCATAAGATTTAGTCTCAGGCGTAGCACTACGCCGAGATGGTGCAACGGGTATAAACTTGGTGCACGGCTTAAAATGCATTTTACGTCCAGCCTAGTCAGGTGTACGTCCAGCTGGTGCAACTGACCCAAGAGGAGACTTGAAGTGGATTGCATGATTGACTAATGGTGCTTTAATGGAAAACATATTCAGAGATTTTTATCACTTAAAAAACATTATTCCAGTGCCTTCAGCGTCACATGATTCTTCAGAAATAATTCTAATATGCTGATTTGATGCTCAAGAAACATTCTTACTATCAATGCTAAAAACAGTTCTCCTGCTAGAAAGTAAAAAAAACAGTATTTATTTTAAATATTCTAAAACATCCCTGTTAAAACAATTTTTTCTTACTCAAAACTTTTAAACAATAGTATACTCCGTATATATACAGTAATATCAGTGTATTGATGTAAATGAAGCTGATATGTTAAAATTTTACTAGGCATTGATCATTCCTCAGCGTTGTCTTTGCCAGGTGCCTGTCAGCGCCGACTAGTTACTCTTTCTGACCCTCTCTGAAAGCCAGCTCTCTGATCTCTGACCGAACATCAACCTGCTGCATTAAGTCCAGAGTGGCTTGACCTGTAATGTAGCCTGACCATTATATTACAGGAAGAAAGAGAGTGTGACTAAACAATGAAAGCCACAGCTGTTCTGTACAGTAACACAGTTCAGTTTGATGAATGAGACTGAAGCGTCTTTATTCACATCAACATTCATGAGTGAATCCTGCAAATTTTCTGTTTTTTTGTGTACAGAATACAGTTCAGTTTGCGGGACCATTTTTTACAAATATGACCCTGGACCACAAAACCAGTCATTTGGGTAAATTTTTGGAGATTTATACATCATCTGAAAGCTGGATAAGCCTTCCATTGATGTATGGATTGCTAGAACAATATTTGACTGAGAAATTATGGTTTTTGATATATTTACTGTAGAAAAATTACAAAATATCTTCATGGAACGTGATCTTTACTTAATATCCTAAAAATGTATCATTTTGACCCATACAGTGTATTTTTGGCTTTGGCTACATAATGTTACTTATGACTGGTTTTGTGGTTCAGGGTAACAAATGTGATATTAGTGAGATGTATTTGGCAATAGTGTGGTGCTATAGATCACTGAAATTATCATGTTGCCTAGTCCAGAAATGATCTATGTTTTACAGTTTTAACTTACTTGTTATAATGTTCTCAATTTAGTCCCTAATATTCAGCTCTCCATCTTTCTTTTTATGAGTTATACTTGTAACACTTGACCTCATCTGCAGCATGTACTGCGTTTACACAAATATTCACTTCTTCTATTCACCAGCAACTAATGTGCACGTAAAAAATAGATTAGCAATAATAAAGTTCTCAAAAAAGACCTGTGTGTATTCACTAAACAGTATACAGTGCACATATAAGCAAACAATCAACCCTCACAACCCACACAGTATTTACATCACAACCCAGTGGCGTGTGGCAGGCTACTGAAGTGACATGTCAAGTCTCTTGATTTAAGGATAGTTTAGTTCTTGCATTCATGCATTTTGGTTTAGTGTCAGTTGTATTGTTTCATGTTTTTGAAATCATTTATGCTTACCATGGCAGTATATATCTTATCAAAAATAAAGCAAAAAATAACATAACGAAATTTCAATTTGAAATATGTATCTTAATATATATTTCAGCCATTACTCCAGTCTTTAGTGTCATATGATCCCTCAGAAATCAATGCTGATTTGTTATTACCAGTGTTGAAAACAGCTGCTTAATACTTGTTTGTGGAAACCTTGATTTTATTTAAGATTCTGTATGGCTGATCACTTTATCATCCATCATTGTATATATAGCCTTATTTCAGACTATGTATTTACAAAATATAGTGCACATGGAAGTAAACAAAAAGCCCACTCAATATTTACACCAGAACCAGCTTAGGCCTTTAAATAAAATGCTTTCTTGTAGTCAGTACCAGCATTGCATGTCAGTATGTGCCATTTTGAACATAAATGGATGTTGTATATAATTTAAATACTGAAATATTTGATGTTCCTCAATGCAGTCATATGGCTCACTGTTTTTAGACAAATCTTTTTGTGTGTTCAAAAGAAGAAAGAAAAAGTTAAGGGCGGGTTAATAATGACAGAAATGTTCAGGTATGTTCAAGTTTTCCTTTCTTTATAATTCAAGTTATATTTCTGAATAAATAACCAATTTTATTGAACTTTCATAGACTCTCTGTTCTACCCAAGAGCTTTTTTCAGCTTTAACAGACAGTGACAAGTCCTTGTGTGTTTTCAGGGAGTGGGAAAGACAGCAGCAGAGTGTCTGGGAGCTGTCGCAGACACCTCTCCCTGTGCGTTTCTCCCAGTGTGAATGTAGCAAGATTCCTGCAGCTGATCTTGGCTCTTCTGATGACAGGTATTTTCCAGGCTCAGACCTTCAGTTCAGGTTTTCCCCTGCAGGGTGTATGAAGAATTAGCAGACGTGTTGCTGATCTGGGGTCTGCATACGGTCAGCTGGTGGCCCTCACTCAGCCTGATAAGAGGGGCTGAGCCTGCTGTTGTCACATTCTCCTCCAGATTCGACAGTGCTGTCTCGGGTGATAGCAGTAGGACCAGAGGGCTTGGGGTCAAGCATGTGCACTAGCGCTTTTCAACTGCTCTCACTGATAAGTCAGAGTGTCTCGACTTACAAACAATGACAGAAGGCCAGCCAGTCAGACCTAAAATAAACCACACACATATTTAGGCTTGTTCAAAATTAGTCTGAATTTCTTGTACTTGAAACTCATAGATGATGTTTTAGTGTTTATCTTAAACCCCAAAAAACCAACCACTTTAAAAATCTGTGACTATATGATCTATCTTTATGTTGGCTGTGCAAAAAGATATGCCTTCCTAATCATAAAAACAATTCATATGTTGACATGCAATGTTTGCCACTTTTGATTTTGCTTGTATTTTTCAAGCACAAATGAGCTGTTCTTGCTCTTATAGAAATCTTTTTTTTTTTTTTTGCCATAGCAGCTCATTTTCAGATAAGAGATGTAGTCCTCCTAAACTAGTTTCTAGCTTCGCCCCTGATACCAAAGTCGTCTCTGTTGCTCATTTTTATTGCATTCAAATTGTCAAACTGTTGCTACATGATTGTCCAAACATCATAGATGTGTTAGAAAGACTGGTGTCATTAAGATTTTGGTTTAAAGGTATATAAATACTGTTATCAGCAAGGATTAATTAAATTGTTTAAAAATAACAGTAACAACACGTATAATGTTAAGATTAAGAATCATGAAAAATGTTTCAACAAAAATATTAAGAAACATTAAAACTGTTTTCTACATGTTTCTTGAGCAGCAAATTAACATATTAGAATGATTTTTTGAAGGATCATGTGACACTGAAGACTGAGTGATGACAATTACAGAACATATAAAACAGGTATTTTAAATTGTAATATTTCATAGTACTATTGTTTTGCTGTATTTTTACTAGCTTTAGTGAGCATAAGACATTTTTCTTTTTTTTGCTGACCCCAAACTCTGAATACCTCTGTATAATATGAAAATTCTCAACCTCAGCCTTTTAAAGATATTCAAAAACACAATTCTATATTCTGCTTTAACTTTGTCTGTGTGACAGATTTACGTATTTATGCTTCATTTTTTCTGTTCAGAGTATTTTGTGCCATCAACTTTTCAGATAAACCCACCCTAAACATCACATCAAAACAAAACAAACTGTGACTGGTCACTTTTATGTCTATCAAGCTATCCAAATGGGTGATAACACTGTAGAGTATAGACTTTATTCAGATCATCAAAAGTATGTCTGCCTGAAACAATGGTTCCTTGATTTTTCTGTTACTAAAAAAACAAAGAGATGCTCAAAGTGCATTAAATTTCTCTTAAACCTGATTGGCTTCTTTGCCACTTATATAAGTCCATCTGTTGCACACCCATTGCCCTTTCACAATCATGGGGATGGAAGGATGCTTGCTGATAAAGAACTAGAGGGTGCAGTCCAAAACAACAATATGCTGCATTGTTTATCACCAGGCAGTGGCACACCATATCAATGTTTTGGCTCTGTGGGGTCTTACCCTGGTAGAGATTAGCAGAAAACACTTTTCTGGATTTCAACCTTGTGCTTCCTCAGGGCTGGTGATACACAAACCAAGCATAAGGAGAAAGCTCTTAAAACTCAGGGGAAGATCAGCTATTGCCTGGAGGCCAGAATTGAGTTTACAGTTTATTAATTTTTAGGTGTTTTCCACAGCACAAGATAAACTCTGTACACAAGCTTATGTTCTGAAAACCAAATGTTAACAGCAATAACGATTTTTTCAAGAAGATTTATATATAGCAATTTTGTTATATGTGAATACATTTACATATATCTGACAAGCCAGTAATGATTAGCACAGGTGTCCCTAGAGGACACCCTTCCTTTCTTCTGTTTGTTTTTGGTGTTGAAGAGAAGATTATCTTGTTGGCCTTCACTGGTGCCACGTGTGAAAGCGTATATCTCTTTCTCGGACTGCGGTTATATCCTGCCGTCTAGAGTAGTGATTTCACAGTGGTCAGGTCACTTAATGTGTATCTGATGACTTCCTCTTTCTTGTCTGTTAATTACTTTAACACATTCGCCTTTGGAGTCTGCTCAGACTAGGGGCGTCCAGGGCAGCTGCTTCCCTGCAAGCAGAGCGAGCCAGAAGCCACTGATATGGGAGCAGAGCCAGACTACTTATGCAATTGGATTAAAGAGTTAAGAATTTCAGTGTCAAACAGCAACATCAGTGCATTTCTTAAGTGTCTTCTTCTCTTAATTTACTTTAATGACAGGAATGTGTTTTTTTAGCCAATTATTGCAATGAGAGAAATGAGTGTTTAAGGGTTACTCCACCCCAAAAGAAAATGTGGTCCTTAACCACTTACCCCAATGTCGTTCCAAACCTGTAAAAGCTTTTTTTCGTCTTTGGAACACAGTTTAAGATATTATGAATGAAAACTAGGAGGCTTGTGATTGTCCCATTGACTGCCAAGTAAATTATATAGTCAAGATCTAGAAAAGTATGAAAGACATCAGAATACTCTGTCATCAGTGGTTCAACCGTATGATGTTATGAAGCAATGAGAATACTTTTTGTACATAAAAACAAAAATAACAAATTTTTTCAACAATTCGGCAACGTAACGTCACCGTAGCTTCCCGGTTTTTATCTAAAAATGGTGTTCCGAGGACAAACAAAGCTTTTATGGGTAATTCCCATCACTTCACTTTTATTTCCAATTCAGTTTCCGGTGGGGTGTGAACAATTCAATTCAAATTCAAAATCGTGAATTCCAAAGAGAGCCAAATTTCGAAAAGCAGATTTAAATGAATGAAGCTTTTGTCGAAAGTACATATTTACAAAGAAACATTTATTTACCCATAATGGATGAGTTTACTGAACTAAACTAAAAAATTGCTGCATTTCTGAAGATTTGATTCAAACTAAACTGTCATAGCACTGAGTTTTAAAAGGATCAACAATTACTTATGTGGCATGTTGTTAGAAGCTAAAAACTTGCAAAATGTTCATTTGTTTGTAGTATTTAGCTCTATAACTTTGTCTAAACAGCTGACAATGCATCAAAATCAATGGGTTCCGACAGTGGATACAAAGCTATTGTGTAAATAATGTAGGTGCCACAGTGAATAAAAGGTATGTTTAACAATTGGCTAATGATGTTTGAACAATGTGAGCTGAATGCAGAAGGGGAAACCCATGGCTTCCTCAAACTCGTGTATCCTGACAGGAAGCTCAGGTCATAAGACAGGAAGTAGAGAAGGGGCACCTGTCTGTGTGTGTTCTCACCCCATATATGCCATTTTTTTATTTCAAACCCTCACCGCGCTCTACAGCAGAGTTTAAAATGTCTTTTAAAGATTGATAAACATGTTTACATGAGTGTACGCTCCCTTGATAGCCATGCAAAATGACCACATTGATATTGTTCTGAAGCTGACATAATTCTGACAGGCTCTTTGTGTCGAGCCAAACGCCACTTGCAGTGCAGATTAGTGTATTTGTGAGCATAGCATGCGGGTTGATGGGTGCCGAAGCCAAATGCCGGACACAGTTCGATGGAAAGCCATGACAGAAATACTGCCCGAAAACTGAGAATGGCAGGAAGGGCCCTATTATTCTGACCCATTCTCTTCAACGTTGGCCCATACGACGCCTGGAGCCTGTCTGCCATGAACTCGCTTCCCAGGATTTCCGACTCACGGCCAGCGCTCCGACTAAAAGCCAAATATTTCACTCCAGAGACGCACAAGGCTTCCTGATATAGGATGCACTTGCTTGTCTCTCTGTGACCTTAAACACTAATAAAGCGCCTATAATATGACTTTGGAGTCAAAAGTCCACAATCCTAGGATATCGTCAGTTTGTGGCTGTTCGCTCTTCCACTGACAGGAAAAATAAACAGATGCCCGTTTGTCTCGGACAGATTGGATAACAATGAGAAAGAAGTAGATTATTTACTCAGGAGTTAATTGTTTCAGGTTGGCGCTGAAATGAAACCTCCTTCTGCTTAAATCAAGAAAGTCATCAAAGGAAACTTATCAGGTTAGATATAATCTTAAAATCTTGGTTGGTGTTTGATCAGCAAGAAAATGAAAGTTATCAGTAGATAACCAGTTTATTTTTGATTAGCAAACACTTTTCATTCATTCCGACTTCATTCACTAATCACAAAAACATCCCTTGAGTAACTGAAATAACGATGGAGCTAGATTATGATCTCAGTAACTTCCTAGATTCTTATACGTCTTTTGTTGCAGATGTTGTGTAGGAACTGCTTAAAAAGCAGATTAAACCAGCATAAGGTGGTCAGGCTGGTCTTTTTTGCATGTTTTAGGAAAGTTTTGAGTACTTGCCAGATGTTCAGACCAGACTTGAAGACCAAAAAAACTACTTTAAACTGGTTTAACACTATAGCATAACAGTGAATTCTGCTTCTTGAGTGACTTGTCTTAAATGCCAATGTTTTCCTAAACATTTTACTTGCACTGCACTTGAATTTAACAGTCCAAATGTTTGTTTGCCCTGAATCTAAAGCAGGTCGGTGTACTCTCAAGGAAGAGTCCGGGCTGAGGAAGCTGGTGCCCAGGCAACAGTGTCTGTTGCCATGAAGCAGTTAACTTGGTTTTAAAAAGGCAGTTTGCGAGTGACTAAGGGCAGCCTTGTGTTCAGAGAAGGGCTTGAGATTGTGGCTGTTGCTGTTGTTTTCATTGTGTGCTTGGGACTCGGGGAGGGTAAGAACAATAATGCATGTAATGCTGATTTTGGAATGGGTCCACCCAGCTTTTCCCAGGCTGGCCAGCCTTGGGAACCACTGATAGCATGGCACATCAGGGCTGGGCCCCTCTCGCCGGGCCTAGGGGCAGGGCCGCCCGCCTTCTCCAAGCAAGCATGTTTGGGATGAAAGGAATCCTTCCTCCTGCCTGGGAATAGAAGAAACACACACAAACATCCACAAACGCTTGCCCTAAGTTGTGTCCCAAGGTTGGCCCCACTTTGGCCACATGCTATGAGAAGTCTCAGAGGTGACACTGACGAGTTTGTAGCTCCATGCTGCCTGACAGCAGACTTGGCGGAGGCCATATTCTGTTTTTTGTTTTGTAGTTCTGCTCCAGACTGATACCACTGGCACTTGTTTTCTATCAGCCAAGGATGAAACACAAAAACAATCAGAATAGCAGTGAAAGCTGCTTTTCACAGTAATATACATTACTGGTCAATAGTTTGGAATAATTCAGATTTTGTTATATATATTTAATTTTAATTTTTAATAATAATATTTCATAATTTAAACAAAATCTGTTAGGCTCAAGAAGGATGTATTTATTAGATAAAAAATACAGTCCAGTTGTTAAATATAGTTTTTATTTTAATATATTTTAAAATGAAAAAATTACATTTATTCCTGTGATAGCAAAGCCATTTCTCCAGTCTTTAGTGTTACATGATCCTTCATTCTTATATGCTTATAGTTATTATGAATTGTGATATTTCACAATATTACTGTTTGTTAATTTTGATCAAATAAATGCAGCCTTTGTGTGCAAAGACTTCTTTTAAAAACAATAAAAAAATCTAAATTATTCCAATTATTCCATTGACTGCTAGTGTATTAATATAACATGCTTCTTTTTTTTTTTACTTGTTTTGTATTTGTTTTAAAGGTGACTCTGTAAGATATTCTGGCTCTACAGATAAACAAACCATTTTTGCAGTTTATTTTAAATTTTTATTCATATTTTTCATATGCAACGAATAGATCAAACTTTGTGTTTGTCTGCTCTCCTGTCAATATTTTCACTATACCTTCCATTTATCCTAAAAAGAACTTTGAAAATTATTGAGTGGGCATATCCATCAACAGGGGAAAACGAGGGAAAGTCCGGGTCTGTGAAGCCGGACAGACTGCTTTAATTAGCCCTTATATACTTTAGGTCACACCTGGGAGAGCTGCAGCCTGCCCTGGGCTATGAGAGGCTGTTGACAGCTTGATTGGAGCTATCTGTGGTGAGGACTGGATCTGGTACATGGTGTGAAAGGCAATGGGTGATGCAGTACAGAAGTTTGTGTTTTTATATTAGTCACTATATTAGGTGATCATAACATTTTTGGACAGTTTGTTTGTTTGTTTGTTTCACAAAATGTCAAAGCAGTACATTTGCTTTCAACCAACTGATCTCAAGTTCATTTTAAGAGATGTAGTCAGTCAGTTCTTCTGAAGTTCATACTAGAATAACCACAGGTATAATTAATCACAACTAAGCACTTGATCAGGTTTGAAAAGCAGAAAATTTCCAAATATCTTTGGCCTTTGCTCTGAACTGTAAATCTTTTTTTATCATTTAAAACCTCTAAAAGTTCAACTAACTTTCTTTAAACACCACTTGGCTTAATATTTTGAGTAAAAGAATGAATTGTATATCTTTATATATATATATACAAATGAATGAATGAATTTGTGCTGTAATGCTGCAGTAACGATATATGTGAAAGGTCAGAAGCTGCCCCCTTTCACAATGCCAGCTTGATATTTGTAAGGTTTTCTGTCATGTTAGTTAAATTAGGCATACATCAAACAAACAATGTGAAGAATAGGGTTACGAGCTGTGGCAGCAGTGGTGGGGGTGACGCTCGACTCACGGTAACCTCCCAGTGGCAGCGGCCCTGCCAGCCCTCCCTGTGTTCCTGGCCGTCTCTCACATGGTGATTGGGTTTCAGCGCAGGGCTCAGAGCTGTGGGAACGAGTCATCACACTGGCGGCCTGCCTGGGAGACTGTGCTACGCTCCACCAGGGGGAAGGCACATGACAAGGGGGGGTTTTGTGAGCCCAAACAATGTGCCGTCTTCACTGTTTAACCCAGGAAATTCACTACAGCTGGAGCCTCCAAATAGATGAGAAGGCCATGTGTGAAAGTGTGTCTGCCTGTGTGTATGCTCATATTCTCGAACAACTTTGAATACTTTTATAATCCTGATATAATCACTGTTTGATTAAACATTTTAAATGACTTTCAGTATGTCCATTATATTATAGGCTATGATGCGCTCATTTTCCCATAAATAAGTAAAATTTATATTTTACCAATAAAGTGTCTTATTAAATAAAAGTTCGTTTTAGTGTAATTATTGTTGCTTTACATTACATAAGGTTACCCTTGATGATTTACCACAGTTTTTATTGTTGCTGTTAACAGGCATTTTCATAGACACAAGGTTAAAATAAGTTTGCTTTTTTTAAAAAAAAAAAAACATATAAGTAGTACACATACGATTTAAAAAGTTTTTAAACACTGTTTCGGGTAGCCTACCTAAAAGTAAAAATCGTTTAGCAACGAGCAAAACAAGCCTACACGATGGCGAACAGAAATCACGTGAGGTAAAACCAACTGTATTAGACTTTAAATCGACTAAAACGTTTATCTTTCCTGAATCTTTCCTTGCTTTACGCGTTAATACAATTCTAAACAAAACAAAATATAACAAACCGTTAGTTAGATATTTGAAGGGTTGGCCAATTTTGGCACGCGTGAGATGAACTTCAAAAAGATGCTGACAGAAATGTAAAACAATTCGTACACCGAATAAACCTGCCTACATTTTGGCAAGCTACCCTGCATCCTCGTCTTAGCCTCGCCAGAAACCCTTTACCTAGATTTCCTGCCTATCTGCACACTGTCCAAGCTCTGTCGGGCTCTGAAACACCGTCGCCTTTCTTGTGCAAAGTGTTTCTCACGCTTCTGGGGCCCTCGGGTGCAGAACGCGAGTGCTAAAGCTGGGCAGAGTCAATTATCAGGGGAATGAAGTTTGAGACCTCCATTCGGTGGCTCGGGGCGTGTTTTCTTTTTTGGGTGGGTGTTCCCAAAGCAGGACGTGGGCGTGAATGTGAGACTGAGGCTCCAGCGGTTCGTGGGAAAGACGCTCAGAGGGTTTGGTGACTGTACCTGTGCGCACTGCATCATGAAGCGGCCTTGCGAGGACAGCACGTCCGACAGCGACATGGACGAAACTATTGATGTGGGCAGCGAGAACAACTACTCTGGGTAAGCCTGCATGGGAACCACAGCTTGTTTGCTGTTCTGTTGCTGAGGATTCACTTTTACATGTTATCTTAAGATTATCTAAAGCTTTATTAAATAAAAAATGCACATGGTAATTACATTTATTATAACTAAATGTGTTTTAGAAACATAAATATGATTAATAAGGTAGTTTACATTTTTTATATTTAAACTTAGAAGTTAAATACGTAAACATTAGGCTGTGTGATGCTTAACAGGTCGATAGTCAGAAATGTTACTGGATCATGTATCAGACAGATGAAAACTTTCATGGAGCCTACTGTATTTAAAGTTAGTAATGTATATACTTTCATGTGACCCAAAAAATGACTATGTTAGATTTTACCAATAATCATTTGTTTATGGGTTAGATCGAGTAGAAATGTTATTTTTAATTTGTAGCCTAATTGCATGTTACAATTTTTTCACTAATGCGTACATGTCACTAAACATTATTGTGAAATGTTATACACGTTTCTAACTGTTAGTAGAGATCACAGCTATTACTGATCTTTAAAGCATTATATTAAGGAATTTAGTTTGTTAATAGCTTAGCAAAGTTAATAATAATAATTTTAGTTTAATAATTATAACCTAAAATATAATGTATGCGGTAACACAAAAATAACTGGTTTGGTTAGTTAAAAATCAAAAATATGTTTTAATATGCTTGAATGAAAAAAAAATGTTTGGGTAACATCTATAAACAATACTGATAAATTTTCATCCCCCTTTTCCTCTCAAAGTCAAAGCAATGGTTCGTTTATAAGATGTGGCTCACCTACTACAACATCTCAAGTCATGGCCAGAAAGAAGCGGAGAGGGGTAATTCCATACTTTTTTTAATATATATTTGTTAAAATCGTTTAATACAATTTATTTAAACCGTTAATGCACTACACTCTATTAATTATTTCATACATTGCAGATCATTGAGAAAAGGCGAAGGGACCGAATAAATAACAGTTTATCAGAGTTGCGTCGTCTGGTGCCAACAGCATTTGAGAAACAGGTGAGTTCATGTTTCTGCTTCTGTCTTTGCATGCCATATATATATATATATATATATATATATATGCATTATGAAAGAATTCGTTCTAAGAATTATAATAAATTAAAAGTAAGTGGAAGAGGATGCTGTCAAAGCTATTATATTAAAAACCCTTCACATATCCTATTGCTTCTCCCAAGGGATCTGCCAAGTTAGAGAAGGCGGAAATATTGCAGATGACAGTGGATCACTTGAAGATGCTCCAGGCCACGGGAGGAAAAGGTAGTCTGCTTGTTATTGGCTCCCGTTTTGCACACCACCTAACGCTGTAGTGAAATTTGAGCACGGAGTTCCCTTTTGACCAGATTAAAGTGGAAATCAATGTTAATGGTAGGATTGAACTCGTGGGAAAGTGCCGGCAGGACAAAAGAAGCACTTGACCCTGGGATTGTGTTTGCTTTCATAAATCCATGGGAGGGGAGTGGGGCCACATTCACAGGCAGCACTGTTGGGGGTTTGTTAGGGCTTTCCAATGAGTGTTAAAACTGAAGCACTGGGGAGACAAAACAAACATACAAACAGGTCAGGTCACAATCCCGGTCCGCTTAGCTTTAGCCTCTTGAGCACTGTGGGGTTGTCATGTTTAAAGCTTCAAAACAAGTGACCTTTATTTATTTAGCGCTTGAATTGTTTACAGCAGCTTTATAATAAGCAGGAAAATAACAAAATCAGTGAAGCAAACTTATGATATGTGATAAATTCAACTTCTGCTGAAAAGCAGCTCTACAGAGAAAAACATTTCAATATTCAGCTAATCAATTCAGTGTTAATTAAATACAGTTCAATAACTGTTAAAAGTTCATCAATTATGAAATTAGTTCAATTCAGCTAACGCAACGTTTAGTGTCACAAATTCATAAATTATGAAACAAAGTCGATTCAATACTTTATTTTAAGATGTCCTTGTTACAGTGTAATTACATGTTTAAGTGCTAAGTAATATCAATTAAGTACATGTACTTCTATGGTTGGGGTAAGGACTGGAGTTTGTTTTAGGGTTACTTGCGTATAATTATGCATAATGTATTGATATTGTAATAGTAATTACATGTAACGTGTAACAAGGGCACCTCAAAATAAAGTGTTACCAATTATAGTGTCATCATTCAGCTCAATTCAGTTCAAGTTTTGTTTCATCCGTTGGTGTCAGTGCGGTCAAATCGATAATGCGGTATTACTGAATATTAACTGTCTACATCAGGTGCCCAAATGGAGAAAAATAACTTATAATAACTTGAGAGGGAAGTGTGGCATTCACATTTTAATTGTTTTCTCTCTTTCGGCCTCTCAGGGTACTTTGATGCTCATTCTCTGGCCATGGACTTCATGAGCATCGGCTTTCGGGAGTGTCTAACTGAAGTGGCAAGGTATTTGAGCTCCATTGAAGGTCTGGATTCCAGCGACCCCCTCCGCATCCGCTTGGTTTCTCACCTCAGCAGCTGCGCCTCGCAGAGGGAAGCGGCCGCCATGACCACATCAATGGCCCATCACCAGCAGGCCCTCCACCCGCATCATTGGGCCGCCGCTTTGCATCCCATCCCGGCGGCGTTCCTGCAACAAAGCGGACTTCCATCCTCAGAGAGTTCCTCTAGCAGGTTGTCTGAGGTTCCTCAGAGGGGTGCAGCACTGCTGACCTCCTCCTTCACCCACAGTGACTCCACGCTCAGAGCACCCTCTACTGGCAGCGTCGCTCCTTGCTTACCTCCGCTGTCCACCTCGCTGCTTTCGATATCGGCGACGGTTCACGCGGCGGCTGCTGCTGCAGCAGCGCAAACCTTCCCTCTAACGTTTCCCGGAGGATTCCCTCTTTTCAGCCCCAGCATAACGGCATCTTCAGTGGCTTCTTCCTCCGTGAGCCCTTCCGTTTCCACATCCACCACATCCCAACAGAGCAGCGGAAGCAGCGGAAGCAGCAGTAAACCATACCGACCGTGGGGGACTGAAGTGGGAGCATTTTAAATGTTGGATTTGCTCTTGTTGCATCTGGACGTCTTCCACACTTTGTACATAAAGGAAAGAAAACAAGCTATTGTGCCTGCTTTGGTCAGCACTTTGGGTTTTTTGTGCACATATGCAACATCAAACATAAGCCAACTTTCTGGGAGGGAAAGAAAGACTGAGTTTACACTTCAAGCTGCGTGGACACCCATAACAATGAAGAGCGATTCTCATTTTTGAAGTAAAAATCAGTTACTGTTTTAACTTCACATGAAGGGTTGTGCTGTGTGACAGTGCCTGCAAAAAACACTGCTAAAATGCAGCATTTGAGATCTATGCTTTGATATTTTTACATAGAATAATGTGATTTTCATAAACACAGAGTATGGCTTTAGAGTAAACCAGAACAGCTTGCTCAAATACAAACCAAAGGTTTTGCAGATAATCACTAAAGTGAGGTGTTAATCAGTTTTGTAATCTTATGATTTAACAATCCAGTTTGTAAATCTGTATATGTGTAAGATTGTAACTAGAGTTTATATTGAAATTAGACAGATGAGTTGGTATGATGCACTTCAATCACTACTGTTTTTTTGGGGGGAGACAGGATCTTCTCCGCTTTACACAATAGGCCTACTGAATTTTTTAAAAATAACATTCACTAATACTCATATGTGAGATTTTCTACTACTGTAACTTTGTTACCTTTTTAATAACCCTACCACGCTCTGTAAGATGTAACCTTTTTCTATGCAAAAAAGAAAAAAAAAACAGATGTCCCTGAAGAAACTGCGTGTTTTTTCATTCTTTTTTCATATGCCATAAAACCATCATTCCATTTGCTTTCACCACAACAGATCGTGGAATGTTATGAGAGAAAGTAATTGTTTTCCCATAGCATTATTTGAGTTCTTGAAATTGTATGGTGGAAAAAAATATTTGCGTTCTTTTATGTGTTTTTCTAATAATGCAAAAGAAGCCAATGAAGTGGAACAAACAACTGCAATTATAAGTGCCACTTCAACAGTTATAAATCTGTCGACAAACTTTAAAGTAAGCTACAAACACATTTATTGAATAAAACACACACACACACACCAACATTCAACATAGTTACATAATCAGCAGCAATTTTAAATGTTCACTTTTGTTTGTAAAACAAAAATTTAGTCAAATTTCATGCTGCAATGATTTCAGTTATCACTGTCAAACATTTTAGATAACCTGAAATACGTTTAATGTGGTAACATCTGTGGTTTTGTTGGTTAAAGTAAAGTAAATACAAACATAACTTTAACATAAGATAAAACAAAATCCATTTAAATATGTTCACTTTTGTTTATAAAATCAGTCAATGCCAAATTTGTTGACGCTGCAACCATTTCTCATTTGATGTTTACTATTATTCAAAGACAAGGTCCCTTAAGGTCCCCCTTGGTCCCTGAGGGACAGCTCAAGTCAAAACTTATGTAGCTATTCTGGCGGGCGTGAACAAACCGCCAGTCGGACTGCAGTAGTGTGCGCCACATGAAAGCACAACAACACCAGTCACTCCTCCCCAAGATGGGTCTTTATGCCGGCCTAATCCACTCCCTTTATGCCAGGGTCTGTTAGACAGATTTACATTAGTAAATCACTGTCACACCATTAAATTCCTTAAGAGAAAAAGTATCAGCATTTCCAAGTGAATGGGGATTAAGGCAAACAGCGCCTGCTACCCACCGGCAATCATGGGAAAAGTGCGGGGCCATAAATCCGCCGGTTATCTGCTTTAGAGCGGCTGGTTCTCACGCCGGCCCCTGCCTTTGAAGTGGCCGTCATATATCAAGGGCGCACATGATCTCCCCAAAACATCACACAGGCAAAGAGTCAGCGGTGTGAACGTGGTCAGTAAGCCTGTCAGCTTCATTAGTTTCCACACATGAAAATGGTTTAGCTACTCAAAGATGTGTTTCATGCTCCAGACCGCAGGATAAAAGCCTCATAGATATGATCATAGCTCACGTAGATCATATTTTAGGCTCTAGGGCACTGGATCAGTCATTTTGACTTTTTAACCTGAACTGTTTGGTATTAGGCTATCTGTAACATTTAATATACTAAAGAGGATGTATTTAGCATGTGCATTTTAAGAGAATAAATTTGCTTATGTATTGTTTCTAATTGCAAAACATAAAGATTGTGATTATGAACTGTCCTCCCACATTTATAGATGTGTATAGATAGATAGATAGATAGATATTAAATATCTAAAAAAAGTAACAAAACATGCTAGTTCCAAGTTATTCTTTGATAAAAACTTAAATAGCATGTAAATAATGCGGTACATACAAATGGTACATTAACACCATGGTCTATATATTAAATGGTATTTCTATCTCTTTACCACCACAGTAGCCTACGTTTTCTATAGGAATTACCAAGCATCATTAACAAAACAATTTAAGACAACAATTTTCCCATTATAATTTAAATGGTGAAGTGTGGAGTCTGAAAAGACAACAGGGTCATTACTAGAGAAATGCTGCCATCTGCTGCGAGATCGTTTTAAGCCGGAGCTTGTTCTTCATTTAGTCACTCGTTTTTGCAGACTACGAGCAATTGGTATTTTAAAAATATTTTCTGCACTAGTTTCTATCATACACATACGCATAGAATAAAAATGGGGAAAATAACATGACATTATATATTAAACTATCTTAAAGATTGACGTCATCCTCATCTGACCAATCACAGCTTCACGCAGTCAAAACACGGAAGTACACATCTGGTATACACATGTTTTGCGCTAAATGTAAATACCTAGCAAACGCATTCATTTCCTGATGTTCTGTTACATTGATCATTGGGAATTTATCGACAAATATTTGACGTTTTACCACGAAGTAGGAAATTTACCGTGAATACATTTTTAGTGGACTTTAGAATCAGTAGTGCAATGACCTAGTCCTAGGCGTTATTTGTGCACCGTGTTGTTAAGGAGGATGAAGTCGTTTAAATCTCCTGGTCGTCATGGATATGCGGTTGAGATTTCACCTTTTCTGTCTTCTACGATCGCTTGTGCGTCATCGCAGTATTATGGAATAGCAGGTAATATTTGTAATATTGTATGAACATACATAAATGAAATCGGCATACATGCCAATGAAAACTCTTCGTGTCTTTTAGGATGTGGGACTCTTTTTGTGCTGGAGCAGAGAGAGGCAGATGTTTCACTTGTGAAGAGGTCATTTGTTGGCAGTTTTAAGACTCATTATGAAATAATACAGTGTTTTTACACACAGTGTGTGTGTGTGACCCTGGACCACAAAACCAGTCTTAAGGGTACATTTTTAAAAAGGAAGATTTATTTATATAGTTCGTTAGCATAGGACCATATTTGACCGAGATGCAATTTGAACACGTGGAATCTGATGGTGCAAAAAAATCAGGTAACACTTTAGAAAAGGTAACACTTGTTAACTATTAACTACTACAACCCTCAATAAATTCGTATTGGGTAGGATTAGGGACGTAGAGTAAGTCATTAATATGTGCACTAATAAATAGCTAATATTTTCAGGAATATGCATGCTAATAAGCAACTAATAGGTGTAACCGTAAAATAAAGTGTTACCAAAAATGAAATAATGAGACAATCAATCCTTGTCCAAGTTATTCTCCAAATTAATTTCTTAGCAATCCATATTACTAATCAAAAACTACATTTTGAAATATTTACAGTAGAAAATTTACAAAAAATCTTAATGCAACATGATTGTGACTTAATATCCTAATGATTTTTGTCATAAAAGAAAAATCTATAATTTTGACTCATACATTATTTTTGGCTGTTGGTACCTGTGCTACATAACACTTTTTTTGTGGTCCTGAGTCACATATAATTTTATGTATTTATTAGCAATAAGTAATTTACATTTACCACCATAAATGCAGATATGTAGAGTCAAGGAGAAGTGGAGATGATCATTAAATAGAGGCTGAGTATCTTTCTCATACACAGTTTTGACTGGAATGATGGGCTCTTTGATGTGACATGGAGCGAGAACAATGAACATGTGCTGGTGACGGGAGGAGGTGATGGATCTGTGCAGATCTGGGACACTGCCAACCCGCAAGGTCTTCTGCAGGTGCTGAAAGGGCACACGCAAGAGGTGAGTCCACGCTCTCAACAGTTCAAGCTCTCCCTGCATTTAGCTCTTTATAACTCCAGAACTGCAAAACATCTGGCTTTTGTGTAGGTGTATTCAGTAGACTGGAGTCAGACACAGGGGGAGAACCTGGTGGTATCGGGATCATGGGACCGCACAGCCAAAGTGGTAAGTGGAGTTTGTTTTAGAAGGTGAATATATGCAGACATTGTTAAAAAAAGAGACTTACTTCAATTCTTAACTAATGCTAAATGCACTGGTGAACAGACATAGTGTTAATGTTGTTACTTGTTGATATATAGTGAGCTTCGTGATTGTCTTGTTTTGCACACAGTGGGATCCGGAGCGATGTCAGTTAGTGAGCTCCCTGCAGGGTCATGAGGGTGTCATCTACAGCACCATCTGGTCTCCTCATATCCCAGCATGCTTTGCTTCAGCCTCAGGTAAGAGAATGAGCTGCATCTGTCCTGTTTGGAAGTTTGGAAGGATTGCTGCTTTACTTCTGAAAATTACTGTGTTGGGATGCAGATATTACAGAAGACTACAAATATTATAGGGTGGTCAGGCATGCATATGCAGAGAGACGGTAGCATGTGACAGACCAAACTAATCATAATCAGAAAAAAGCCTTATTACCAGGTGTGTTTATACATGAAGAATTTGTTTTGGTGAAAGAAGCTTCCACAGCACAAACAGATTGACTGTGACAAGACAAAGATAACAAAAGTAATAAAATGTACAGTAAATGTAAACAAATTACATTTATTTCTAAGACATGCATGCACAGATAAAATATTTGAAAGCAACTGAAGACTGTGTATTGTACTACCAGACCATTTTACCAGTTCAAGGGTCTTTTTGCTAATTATATTGTGAGGGATGGGAGAGAACAAAAAAATAAAAGGAGAAAAGGGGGAATATATATATGTGTGTATATTGACGTAATTTTGGATACTTTCTTCTTTTTCTTTTTCTTTTTTTTAATTTTTCTTAGTTTGGTTTTTTAATACATCATTTTTGTTTTAGTTATTTTAGTATATCAAGTTACACTTGCTGAAAATGAGAAATATTGCTTTGGCAACTAATTGAGATAAAATAAGGTTAAGTTTTTTTATTTATGTAATTTCAGTTTATTTTATTTCATGTCTTTATTTTGCTGTAATATTTGGCTCATTAAAATTGCATCACAGGCAAATTTTTCAGGGAGCAACTTACTAATTACACTAAATGCAGAAATACACTTTGTGTCTCATTCCCCTCAGTATACCTGGTAAAAAAAGAAGAAATGATAAAAGACAAATAATAATTTAGATTAAGATTTAGATTGTATTACATTTTAATTTGGACTGTACAATACAATCATTCACCCCATGAGGTCAGCAGTGAGCTATTACCATCCTTTGGAGCTTGCAGATGCCCTTTAATTAAACATTTTTCTTAATTAAATTAAATGTATTAAACTTTGTTTAGTTTTAATTGTGGGTTTTAAATGAATGCTAATTTAATGCAATTAATTAGAATACAGCACAAAAATGAACACTGTTAATCATGCCCTCTGACAAGTGCATGAATACATTTTTTAAATAAATAAATAACGCCTATATATATATATATATGTGTGTGGGGGGGGGGGGGGGTTGTGGTGGGAAACTTTTCAAATGTGCATTCATGGTAGAAATGTCTGCATAATCATGGTTGCATAACAATTGGTGTTTTTAGATCGTCTACACAGTAATCTGTGTGTTTGTACTTGTGTAAGAAGGACTCACAAGGGTCTCACGAGCACACATCTCTCTCAGATGTAGCAGGGATTGGTGACCGCATTACAACTCTAAACACCAGGCTTTGCCATCAGAGCCCAGAGTCGATCAGCTCCAAACGACTCTGCTGTGATCTTATCAGCAGCACACTGGACCTGCAGTAGCCACTTACTGCTGATCTTAACTCGCAGTGCCTAAACAAATAGTTCACCCAGAAATGGAAATTGTGCTATTTACTCACCCGCATGTCACTGAAACTCTTAACGACTTCGGTGTGGCACCAAAGGAGAATTGCATCCCTTTATTATGTTTTTTATGCATGAATGGTGACAAGGAGTCAAAGGCCCCTTATACCGCATTGGACACTAATGACTAACTCTGAATGCCTATACACGCATGCAACCCATCTATGGTTCCTTGGGAGGAACGTACAAGATACTCATCCATGCTCCTTTGTATTAATTTTGGCCCTCCTCAGGAGCTGTGGTAAACATGACTCCCTCCTGGGCTGATGGAGGACCCTTTTCTTTTGCTATTAAATGTTGACACCACGTGTGTAATGAGATGTGTCTGAAAATCAATACTAAACCCCAGCACCGTGGCAAACGCTCAATGTGATCATGGGAAAAGTGGTTTCCATAAAGCGCTACCTCAGCAAAGATGTTTAAGTTATAGATATGCTGGCTTTTCTCATCACTGAAGCATACAACATAAAGCTAGCATCAGGTTTTTGCTTTCCATATGTGCCAACTTTCCACAGCTTTCAAGCACTGTTTTGATCTGATTTTTAAAGACTGAATGTGGCTTTCTACAAGCTTTATGCTTTATTTAGGCTATATATCAACCTCTTGACATAAAATGGCAAATTGCATTTTTGAGGAAAAATATTTTATGATTCTGCTAACCGGTATTTGCATGGACACTGACGTCAAACTACATGACGTCAAATAATTAAACCACCATAGGTTTTTTTTTTTGTAAAACAAAAAAAAACCAGAATTTTCAGGTTCATGCTGTTTGATTATGTATATGATTGCATGAATATATAAACAAATATAAATACTAAAATTCTGGTTAGGAACATTTTAAAAAACCTTATGCCATACGCAGGGTCTACATTAAGTAAATAAAACTTTTGAAAACCATAAAGATTTCCATCAACACTGTGATTGTTCTATTTATATTTTTCCATGCATGTGTATATAGTAGTCTAAGTATTCTAATCTTTTAAATCTCCCTTAAAGTTTTGTATTTTCTGTCATCTGATACTGTAGTCAGCACGGCCTCCAAGTGCCCCTGTGCTTTGAAGAGACAATTTCAGCACCTCCCTTATCAGAGATTTCACCTCCTCCCGCTGTATGCAGTGATAGCAGGAGCCCTGGCTTCTCCGGCTGGGATGCCAGGAAATCTTTAATGCAAGACGCTTACATGCCAACAATCTCAGTAAGAGATCTGTTCCGCAATAATTAAAACAGAAGTGCCTAGAGCAGGCCACATATCAAAATTATTATTAAACTTGAGCTCATTTAAATATTGACATAATTAATCTTCCTCAAAACCTTCAAACAAATTTTTTTTCTGAAATCTACAAGCTGCCTCCTACACGTTAAGACCCTTTTTGCAATGTTTTCTGACATATTCTCATCAGCTTATCGGGAGTGGTGTAGTTTTGGATTTAAATACATTACATTATTTTCAGACCGTGAGTGGTGACAGGGTTTACTCTTTGTTAGGATTATCATAATTTTAAAAAAATGTACCGTTATGCTTTTGTTAGTGGTGAATTTTTTTATTTTAGTCTGCATCTATGACAAAGGTTAAATAATTAATCTATACATAAAAATATCAATGAAGGCATAGGAATCTGTTTTTATTAAAATCATCTTTAGGGCCCATAGGTGATATCTATTCCCCTTTTCCTGGTTCTACTATGTTATCAGAAAATGGAACCATGCTGCAGTATATTGTGATACAAAAACACTCAGTTTAAATCTTCCTAGAGTACTTGAAAGTGTTTATGTGATAGGCTTAATTTATTGTCACTCCCTGCGGGTCGCATTTCAGAGTGGCTTTTATTTATTCCATCAGTTGCAGATCACCAAATCAATATGGGTTAAAATAGTCATTGGCACAAGCCTCCTGAGATGTAATTAACTAAAGTAGGGCTATTCATTTAAACATTCTATTGGATAGTCAAGTAAATGCCACATACTATGATGCCATTTTAGGATTAAGAAACTGAGATTCATGTTCTGTATTAATCGTATTTAGACTTTTTTTTTTTTAAATCTTACTGGCATATTTACTCCATATATGGTTATGATTGCGCAGGGAGAAGCAAGGCTGTTGTAATTTAAGGTATCATTCATATCCGTGCCACAAATGTCACAAGACGAGATGCATCACATCTTTTGGAATTTGTTGCCAGTAGTAATAATGATGCTAACTTAAAAACGAAGTATTAAAGGGTTAATCCACCCAAAAATGAATTATTCATCCTCATGTTATTCCAAATCTTTCTCTGAGGTAAACACAAAGAAGATATAGAATGTTGGTAATAATTAAACATTTTCCGTTCCCACTGAATTCCATTTCAATGGAGAATAAATTAAAATCAATGGGAACCTTTTTTTTGTGCTCAGCATAAGAAAGAAATGCATACTGGTTTGGAATGACATGAGGGTGAGTAAATGATGTTTGGTGAGATTTAATTTTTTTATGAACTATTCCTTTAAGTCATGCAGGTCTGTTTTCTTTCTAGATATGCATTAATATGGTTATGCTCTGTTTATGTGGTGATCACTTAATGCATGGTATATAGCTATTTATGGATTTTTTTTTTAGGTTATTTAAAGTGGAACCTGCAGTTTAGGGAACGTATGAATATTTTCCACCCGGCTGTTAATACTACATTTATGCTTAAATCTGTTTACCCAGACTTTGAATACTTACGCACCATTTTATAGAGAAACCCCTAGTGACCGATTCTTGAGTATTTCGCTGGTTGTTGATACTGCTAACGTTGCAACATGAAGTGACTTGTAAAAAGTGAATGTCTGGACCATTTACTGCTTACTCCAGAATAGAACTGCTGTACTTTGAGAAAAAGGTCAGATAGAAGGCATAAAAGAGAAATTCCCTGTAGAAATCTGTGGCCTGTGCAGCATAGAGTACAGGCCAGCGACGCTTCCCTCAGTGCCTTGCCCTGGGTCCATTCATGCTGAGTGCAAGTGGCCCTTGAAATGACTGTTATGGTTCAGAGGATTCTGCAGAGAGTGCAGAATCGGAATTTATATGAGAAATTTTGTGGCTTTTTAGAAGATTTAAAAGTCTGACACTTGAGATCTGAAGCTCGTCTGTGTTGCTAGGGGATGGGACACTGCGAGTGTGGGATGTGAGGGCGGGATCCTGCCGGCTGGCCGTCCCAGCGCACAAGGCTGAAATTCTCAGCTGTGATTGGTGTAAATACGACCAGGTGAGTATTTCCTCTATTCTGTCTATGGGAATGAATGGGATTTGTATTTCATAACACCATTTGTGATGCAGTATAGAAGTGTACTGAACTTTCTCTAAGCACATAAAAAAGGCATTACTTCAGCCTTCAGTGTCTCGTGATCCTTCAGACATCATTCTAATATGCTGAAATGGTGCTCAATAAACATTTCTTGCTATTATGAATGCTAAAAACAATTGTGCTGCTTAATATTTTTGTGGAAGCATTTTTTGAAGAATTCTTTAATTATTGGAAACTTCAAAAGAACAGCATTTATTTGAAATATTTTAAGTATTTTGTAACATTATCAATGTCTTTACTGTCACTTTTCATTGGCGTGTCCTTGTTGACAAAAAGATTTAATTTCTCTGAAATTTAATGTCTCTGAATTTTTAATGAATCATACGTTTTTTGGATAGAAATGGGAATTTAAAAAAAAAAAAGTAAATGTGATGTATTTCTGAGATAACTGTACTGATTTAAACAGGTAACATAGCAGCCCGTGGTTGCTAATTCGTACAAATTTGTTACGATTTTTTACGAAATTCGTATGAATTTGTATGAATGACCTACCCCTTACCCCACCCCTAAACCTACCTGTCACTGGAGTGTAGATAAATCGTCCAAATTAATTAGCCACCTTGCAAAATACGAACAAATTGGTCATGAGATTGTGTTGAACCAAGAAACTAGCATACTGCTTCTATTAACCCTTGTTCCTTCCTCATTTGGGAGTCACACTCATGGTCTTAGCGGTCAAAAGTGACCGGACACTTGAAATGTAACTTTTTTGCCCCCTAGTAAAATCAATGTAACATTTTTTTGTTTAAATATATATGGTGCACAGTAATATTTCATTCCATTCACATTGTTATTCCTCTCATGTTCTCAGAATGTTCTGGTCACTGGAGCCGTGGACTGCAGTCTTAGAGTGTGGGACCTACGTAAAGTTCGACATCCTGTAGCTCAAATGATGGGCCATTCCTATGCCATCCGCAGAGTAAAGGTATTGTAGTTAGATGGCCAAATAATTTCTGCCATTATACTTTAAAAGCTGGCTTCATTTTTTCATAGAAGTGTGTCTTAAAGGGTTAGTTCACCCCAAAAAGAAAATCTGTCATTAAGTACTCACGTTCATGTCGTTCCAAACTTGTAAGACCTTCATTCATCCTCGGAACACAAATTGAGATATTTTTTATGAAATCAGAGAGCTGTCTTACCTAGAGGTCTTCACGGGTCCATTTGAATCCGAAAACCCAACCAGTTTCAGGTCCAAAACTTCGACACAGGTCGAGTTCGGTATTAGTTCCCTTGGGTCTCGGGTAATTAAAAAAATGTGCTTTTTCCAAATGCCTGATTTAACAGAGTATTTATTTACAGTAAGTACCGCACCTTGTTGGCAGAGTAATAACATTTCACTCAATCAATAGCGTGCACTTTTTTTGCACGCTAACACCCCAAACCAGTGTCTGGTTGTGAAAAGACACCATATGCCATTAGGAACGTGATGTCAATTTTTTGACGTGACTCACCGAGTACTCTCCTTCTTTTGCCGAACTCATTCTTCTCCCTTTTCCCACCAGGCTGTAAGATCGGAAAAAATGTTCCTCACAGTTATTTAATATGTGTTTATTAGGTTTAAGGGGAAGGCACGTACTTACACATTGGTGTTAAGTGCACTTTTGAGAAACCATGTGGAAAAGCAACATATGTTCGTAACCTTGCAAACATAGATATAAGATCCATCAGGAAATAGCCTACACTCACTTCATTACGGTGTGTATTCATAAAGGAAAGGGCTTTTGCAGGCTGTGCAGCGCCATACTTTCAGGTCCAGTTGGGTTCTAAAATAAATGCAGTCGGGTCGAACTCAGGTATAATTTCATCAGGTCTCTCTCAGGTCGGGTTTTTATTAAAAAAGAAAAACTTTATGCATGCCAGGTTCGGGTATGAAGTGATTTGGGTCGATTCGGGTCGGGTATGAATTTTATGACCTGAGAAGACGTCTAATCTGGCCCTCCATAGACACCTAAACTGAAGTTGAGCCACTGATGTCACATGGACTGTTTTACCGATGTATTTATGTATGATGTATGTATCTGGGATCATTTTAATTGTGTTGTTGTCTATGGAGGATCAGATAGCTCTCCAATTTCATCAAAAAATATCTTAATTTGTGTTCTAAAGATGAACGAAGGTCTTACAGGTTTGGAACGACATGAGGGTGAGTAAATAATGACAGATTTTCACTTTGGCTGAACTAACCCTTTAAAAATGTTTGAAAGGTCATGCAAACAATGTGTAAAGGGGGCCATATTGAGAAATCATAGCAGTTCAAAATATTGATTTGAATGAAAGGTAAAGACTATAGCTGCCATTCAGTGTTTCATTAGTTTGTTGTTTGCTTTGATTAGCTTAACAAGTCTGTTGAACATTAATGAGACATGCAGCAGAGTCTGTCTGTGTGAATCTCACAGCGTGTTTCTGTACTGAATGTGACAGCTATGGATTTTCGTATATAAACAGATTATCTTTAGGGATCTGTTAAATTGAGTTGGAGAAAATGTGAGCACTTGAGTGTCCAAACACTTAGCAATTATGTAGATTAGAGAGATCAGTGCACTTGACCAGCCCACTGTCAAAACTGTGCCTAAAATATACAAAAATACTCTGATTTCATGTCACACAAGGAAGCTTATATCTCCAAAAGGAGCTATGGGAATAAAACCCGCTTCAGCTGGGTCAGGGTGAAATCACATGCTATTTCAAATTAATGGTTTTGCTCTCAGCTTTCAGATAATGTAGAAAAACAGAATGTGTGAAATAAGGAGCTATGAGCAGTTTATTGCACTGGGAATACAGGAGGGCTGTGAAGCATGAGATTGTGTGTTCCTGAATGTAATGATCTCAAACAGCTTTGAAATGAACACTGTTTATTTTTATATTATGATTATTATGTCATCTTATACTGTATCTGTAATAAAGAGGTCTGTTGTCTTTTTCATTTACTGTTCTACAAAAACGCTTCCTGTAGGGTCATGATAATACTGGGGATGAAAACTCTTCATGTCATAATTCAGCTGATATCGTTAAAACACTCAGGCAGAGGGAGAGTTAATCAATAAAAGTGTAGATCTCACAGAATTCACTTTAAAGTTCAAGTTCATCACATTACTTTAGCCTGCTAACAAGTATAGATTTTGCCTGATGGAACTAATGTAAAAAATGAAATTCTTTTGAACTATTCGCAATGAAGTCTGATTACAAAAAATGTTCATATAGAAAAGTGCCCCATGTCATAAATGAGCTTTTGGGCGCTTTAAACTGTCATCTAAAATGATGGAAGAATTTGGGCCACATTTAGCTGCATTGTAAATATACTCTATATGCAAGGTCCTGCTTTAAAGCAGTATTCATTGATAAAGATGTCAGCATGTTCATCAGTTAATGTTTTATCTCCAGCAGCCACTGTTTATTAATTCCTCTTTTATTTGTTTGTCATTTCCAGTTCTGCCCATTCTATAAAACAGTCCTAGCGACCTGCTCATATGATTTCACAGTCAGGTAAGCCACATGTTTGATCACAGATGCATCTGTCTATTTAATCATTAAATGGCAAATTATAAACTAAATTCAGATGAAGCAACATTACATGAGCAGCTGTGCAGTTTTTAAATACCAGCACAACGGCAAGTTTATAGTTGTGCCATTCCTTTTATACTGTTCTATAAATAAGAAGGTAATCAAAAACTGTCAAATTAAACTAGGGGACCAGAAAATAACTTCACAAATTGTATGGGATATATTTTTTTTTACTCAAAAAGTATGTCTTCCATCAAAAACACATCATGTAGGATTTCAAATTTCTCTGCATTGTCCAAATCTGCTCATCCACGTTAAGGAAAGATGATATTTCTTAGTGACCTTTGGAATGAATGGTAAAGTCTGTGTTGCTGGCACGTTACCAGAACTGATGCTTTCGCCATCAAGTGGGGCTGTAAAACCCATTGATCTCATTTCAGGGTAGACTGGTTTATTTCCGTTTGCAGCGAATGCATTCTGTTAGTGCATGGTTGTGTTTTTATCGAGCGTGGAGCTCATTTTTGCATTGGGGGAATAATCTTTAAAAGGGCTGTCAAGGACATACCAGCAAAAATCACAGTAGTAAAGCAAAATACACTATTTGGCTTTGTTGCTGCCTTGTTGCTGTCATTTGATAAAGGAGACATATTTGTATCATAGATTTTATGCAAATATACTCTAGAGTACAAGTGAAGCTCTGCCACATAATTTAAATTAGATAACTATTTGTATGTAAAAAATTCAGTTTTAGCAAAAACGCTGCTACTTATTCATTTTTTTGTACTAAGAGACATGGGACCGTCGATAAAGCTAAACCTGGAACGTTTCTTCAAAACTAAAATGAGTCTATTGTACTCCTCCAAACAGGACAAATGGGAATGGATAGTTGTTTTTCTTAAAGAGTGACAACAGGTCACAGGCCTTTGCTGTTGGATAAAGATTACAGAGAGTACTTTATCAGGGTTGTCAAGCTTTTAAAATGAGAATTGACTCTTATATTGAGCAGCGGTTGCCACAAGTGGTCTTATTAGAGGTGAGCTTGGTTTTCCTTCCGATGTTTCTTGTCACCTTATTGTTTAAATGTTATCTGTTTATGTAAGCCTGGAGGCGTTTGTCACTAAATGCAGCAGCCAATCAGTACTTGGATAAACACTGTGAATTTATGTACTACAGTAAACCCAGATCCCTATAAAAACAAGAGAAAGACACATGTATTATATTATTCATTCTTCCAAAAAGCTTATGTAGTGGTAATAAATGTTTAATATTTATTTAAAAGGACTGACAGTAATCACTGACTAAACGTTGTAGGCATGTCCAACTTTATGCAAATGAGTAACACACATTATGAGGACTATCAAGGCAATATACAATTTCTATACAAAATAATGCAATTATATTTAATATAATGCATTTTATGCACAAAGAATGATATCTATTTTTTAATCTGCAATGCGTCTATTTTTTTTTAGAGTCTTTAAGATGTGCAGGAGGCGGTAATATTACTGTACCTTAGTAACCCTAGCAGTTCTTCTTTTTAAATTCGTTCAACTTTCAGTTTGTTGTCGTTCTCTCAGTTCATTTAGCATGAATTACAGCCAATTAGCTTTAGAACTAGTATTTGCACTTCCGCTTTCATAGAAATCAGTTCTATTGATTACAGGAAATATATTGCTTGAACAGGACAGGACATTCTAAGGTGCTATCTAATTAGTTTTACCTTCAGAGTAAACCGTGATAATGCCGACCGCGAGGTAATTACCAGAAATGATTTCCACAGGAAGAACGGATCAACGTGGATCTTTTTTGTTCCCTTTGCGGTAAAGAGAAAATGGTGTTTATTTAAAAACAAAGCCTTTTGAAGGATTTATGTTTAAAAGAACATGTGAGCCACCTGCTGCCACACACACATACACACACTGTTTACTTAACCCTCTTTCAGATCTGGCAGGTCTCGTTTGCAGCAGATAAGGTTTCCTCTTTCATAAATAACAGCTGGCTTTTGAGTTGCTATGACATCACGTACATGGTAGTAGAAATTAAGTCTTTCTTTGTGTTATTTAACATCTAATTAGGCAGGGATATTGATTTTTCAATATTGCTCTTTGCTCTGTGTAAGGAGCTTTCATTCTTTATTTAAATGATGACAGTTTGTTTAAGTTGACGCATTGCTTTAAATGAAGTATGACAGATATCAGTGATGCTGTTGGTTGAATATGTATCTCATAAAATAACTTGGTGTCACTTTACAATAAGGTGCCATTTGTTAACATTAGTTAATGTATTAGTTAACATGAACAAACAATGAAAACTTCAAGTATTAAACTCTTTATTCACCTTTGTTAATGTTAGTTAATATAAATACTTAAAGTTAACAAAGTAAAGTTTTCGACAAACCTTTTTATCTAGTTGTAGATGTTACCAACAACATTCACATAAATAAATGCATAAAAGAAGTAATATTGTGATAATGTTTTTTATTCACTGTCAACACCATACTACACCCGTCCTGACGTATGCTATACTGCACCTGATGTAGCTCATAAACTTACTGATTTAAATTTAGTTAAGTGGTTGGATTGAATTCATTTTTTGTTCAAATTTTCACATTTTATGGGCTTATTGTTGGCAAAAATCATGTGAGTCTAGTAATTTGGCACAGTTTTGTCTCAACATGTGGTTTTTTTCGCCTTTTTAACTTGATAAGTGATGTTTTTTGCCCTGTTTTAGTGCCCTCTGAACCTAGAACAATGCATTCAGCATCTTGATGCCACTCTTGCGATTTATTTAAACATCTCCTTCTTAAGACGTCCACATCCTGAGCAGCTGTTGTCTCACTGCACTTATAAATAATATCCTTCACTTCTGCTCTATGGCAATGTTAGTGTTAATGCCTGCCTAATGTTTTCCTTTAGACAGGGAGTTTTGTTCTTCTTTTTCTTTTTTTTCAGAGGTGATTTAATTACATTTGCTGAATGGATCAGTCAGGGCCTGGTGGGCGAGGGCTGCGTCAGGGCTTTGAGCTGCTGCCCCGTCAGAGAAGACAAACAGCCGTTCAATTAGCATGATTGCCTTCTGCTGCTCTGCGTCCACAGATTCTGGGACTACTCCAAGAACCAGCCGCTGCTGGAGACACTGGAGCACCACTCAGAGTTTGTGTGTGGCCTGGATTTCAACCTGCACATCCCTAACCAGGTAATCACATCAAAACACAATGCTGTGGGTCACAACTATTGACTATAGCTGAAAATAACAAAATGAAAAAGTGGCCTACTGATGTGCACGTGTGGTTTAGCTCCCAGTTCCCTTTCAGTCGAATCACTTCGACGTTACATAGGGGAACTCGCATGAGAGACCAATCACCTCTGAGCCTTATGGAAAAGGCCAATGAATATTGGCGTGCACTGATTACATCCAGCTGCATCTAGTCACAGCGTGAGTATAAGAGAGCGCGGATGTAATGCACTCATTAGCTTTTTCGCTTCGGAACCTCGCCTGTTGAGCTGGAGCTCTGGAGAGTTTCTGCTGTCTTCAAGACGCGACTAAAAGAGCAATTAAAAAGAGTTCCTGCGAGTTCATGCTCTCTCTTTCCGACAGCGTTTTTTCCTGGGCGGCTGTCGGAGATCCCGCGGACTGGTAGCCTTTGTAAAGGCTTTGAGCGAGCCAGCCTCCTGCGTTCCAGTGAGCCCTTCCCCACTGAACATCAGTGGCGCGAGGTCCTCCCTGGGCAGACCGGGAGAAAAAAGAGCAATTTTCTCACGGTTGGTAAGGCATTCTCCGGAATGTCTATCCGGCCGTGCGCTTCCGGATGCGGTAGTTTCCTCACCTCTCTGCACGGACATGATCGCTGCCTCACGCGTCTGGGCTAGATCACGCTGGGGCAGCGTTCGTGGATGATTCATGCATTCATTGCGAATGCATTACCATCGCTACAGTGAGACGTTTTCCCATCGCCGTCTTCCCGTGGCAGTTCGTTGAGCCGTAAAGGTTTTTTCGGCGGCCGCAGCGAGGCGCGTGGGGAACCTCACGCTGACCGCGCAGAATGTTCGGCCGGTCATAAAAACCCCGCGAACTTCTGTCCCGTCACGTAGTTCCCTAGGGTTACCAGAGCAGATTGCTTCCCCTGCACAGCAGGCGAGCATCTCCTCCGATGCACCCCAGAAAGATGAGATGTCTATTGCAGCATCAGAGGGAGAGTCGGCTGGTAAGGTG
>JAUCMR010000052.1:14934585-14963107 GCA_032357425.1 Enteromius argenteus | reverse complement strand
GACTAGAAGCAGCTGGATGTAATCAGTGCACGCCAATATTCATTGGCCTTTTCCATAAGGCTCAGAGGTGATTGGTCCCTCATGCGAGTTCCCCTATGTAACGTCTCCGTTCCCTCCTTCAGGGAACGTGGGTTACGTTCATAACCTAGACGTTTCTTTTCTGCAACATCCTGCCACTTCCTTTTAATAAGTGTCACAAAGGAAATTAATATTAGGAGAAAACAATGTAGTAGCTTTCAATAGCACAGCAAAAATAACTTTAAGCAACCAAGTAAAGCTGGTGTATTCAAGTATGAGTATTTAGGCAGAAGGTTTTAATACCTTTACATCAGTAGTAAAAATACCATATTGTAATAAATAAATAAAAAATGCTATGTGCATTTTAAAGTTGATGACCCAAAGTTTCCTTTGCATTTTCAAGTGATTTATTCAATTTGACAGTTTGAACTAATTCACAGAAATGAATTGGACTGGACTAATAAATCAGTTCTGGCTGTCCATTTGAGTCAGTATTATTCTAGTATTTTGTTAGTATCGTCGAGGTACTATACTTTTAGTTAATTTCAGTTTTTATTATTTTAGTTTTTATTTCATGTTTTTTTTAGTAAATTTTGTTATGTGTCTGTCATTTATATTTTTATTAGGTTTTTATGTCTATATAGTTTTTATGAATTTTATTTCATTTTTAGTTTTTGTTATTTCAGTTTTCCTACATCACTAGATACACTAAATGAAAATGAAAAATGTTTCCTTGGCAGCTAGCTAAAATTATGTTTTTACTTACTTTTATTTAATTTCTGATAATGTTTATTTTAAGTTATACATTTTAACGGTTTTAGTTTTAATTTACTTCAATATCCATTCAGTGATTTGTTAAATATTGCTTATAATTTTTTCAGTTTAACTTTTTTCAGTTTTTGTGAAATTAAGGTAGTTCTGATTTGGCAAAAATCCATAAATAAATATTGCCAAAATATTGATATATAATTGTTATATACTGTTTCATCCAGTCTTACTTTTATGATTTTTGTTTCTTTTTGTTTTTTCTGATGGACCAGTGGCACGTAATTGAGAATCTTAAATCAATATTTCCATGACTCCATCTGCAGCAATTAATTTCAGCTAACTCTCACTGTACGGCCTGGTCTGTTGACCTCACTTCACCTCTGATGTCTGTCTGTTGCTCTAAACAATCATCTGCAGATAGGTTTCATGCCTTGTTCATAGAGCGTGTACAAGGAACAGGTCACGTACAGTAACAGAGCACTCAGCTCATTGAGATGTGGGCCGCGGTCCTCAAGGGAGCCGGTCCTGTCTTACGCCAGCACTCACAGTGATGAAGAAAAGTCAGAGCAGTCAATGAGCCATCACTGAGCTGACAAGAGACAGCAAACCCCTCAGCTCCATTGTGCCTCTGTGCCATTTTTCTGAGATTTAGCTTTGAATACCTTTCAATCTCACGTCAGGTCCTAAAGCCTGTGAAGATGAAGCTCTTCTTTTCTGACTGTTTATGTGGAGCATGATTAATTTGATTTGATTTCAATTCATTTTATGCAGTCAAGGGAATTAATGTATGATTTAATTTAAGGTAGAACTGAAAAGTAAACTGTTATACACAACAATACATTGTACAAGTCATAATATAGTAATATGCATTGCTAAGACCTTAATTTAGATAACTTTTATATGCAATTTTCTCAACATTTAGATTTTTTTTTTGCACCCTCAGATTCCAGATTTTTAAATAGTTGTATCTCAGCCTTATTTATTCAACTTTCAGATTCAAATGATGTATAAATTTCAATTTCAAAACATTGCCCCCTATGACTAGCACATCCTGTAAATGTAATATAATACAATAATAAAGTGAATGAATAAGTGTTTTTTTTATATATATGTATATTAGATTGTTTAAATTTTGTAGCTTTTCATCACTGTCCACTGGTTTGAGCTTCTGTTTTAAACCCTTTAGATTCCGTCTTGCATTCTTAAGGCATCCTTAACTTTTTTGCTGAAATTCTTTATATTGTTTGCAGGGTATAATAACTCCATTTAGCTTTTTCAAGGCTTGGCCATTACCTTCACATCTCATTTTGATAATTTCGAGTTTCCTGTCAATCAGAATGCAAATTTGGGAAGCTTTTAAGCTCACTGAGACATTTTGCCCATTTCAGAGTGTTTTGTAAGTCTCTTAGAAGACGTGATGTGTCTCTTACACTAATAGTGTGCAACCAGAAAAATCTAAAAAAATAGACCGCAGTGTGTGAGAGCCAAATTGCAGGATTGGAAAAATAAAGCATTTATGGATTCTCTCTTATTGTTAGTTCCGCATGGGGCGTAAGTGCAGCTGTTGGCAGGCTGCAGGTGGTGTGGGATGTTCCTGCAAGGCGAGGGCAAGAACTGTGAAGTGCTTTTTCTACCGCAGTCTCCCTGTTCGCTGCCAACCGTACACACAAACTCACACGCATACACACCTCGTGCTGCTCGTACTCACTGTCAAGGCCAATATTCAAGCCCACAACTCATCCTGAGCCGTTGTTAAACACATATTTTAGAGTCAAGGGTGATCTAACACCACCAATGTCCTTTATTGTCTTAATGGATATGATTGAAGGTCAATTTTGACTATTCCTTACAATCAGTTTAAAAACACACATTCCCTTTTTTACTCTTTCGGTTTGATCGATCACCTCTGTTTAGGTTTGCGCACATGCTGAACATCTGTACAGTCATTATGCCTTTGAACAAAGTGAAGTCTTCAAATGCGGTAATTATACTGTAACCGGTTGTATTGAATGCCCAGCTCCAACTTCATCTACACCCACAGCAGGTGATGCATCATACCTTTACACTTTTTGACAAGAACCTAAAACGTATCTCTCAAAAGAGGACATGTATTGTGTGTTCTTAACAGATATTGTTTTTCGGATGAGCAGAGCGGAATCACATTCTTGTTCTCTTGCCTCCAGTTGTATTGAGCCTTGTGTTATCAGCTGACCACCCGCTCGCTCTTGCTCTCTGCATCTGTTTCTTCTGCGCTCTCTGGCACTCAGTCTCTGTTGTGCGTTTTGCAGTCAAGTAATTAATGAAGGACTTTTTCCCCCTCAATGGGTGAGTCACAGGCTTTCTGCTGGAGCGCTCTGGAGTAATGAGATATGGAGAAAAGGACTGCAATAAAGAGGAGTGGAACATCACTATATCACTTTCACACTTAGTTGAAATTTGTCTGTTATGACAAACTGTGCATTTGAAGTTTTATTAATAGAACATGAACAAGAACGGACTTGTGCATAGTCCATATATGCTATTTTGAAATAATAGTATTTTTAAGCCAAGCAAAGATTGGTGCTTTCTTATAGAGAGATTCTTTTTACTTATTAATAAATAATAATAATATGAATCAGTATATATATATATACATATATATATATCAGTATATGTTCTTGTCATGCCATATTCAGTTTGTCTTGCTATTACAAATTATGAGGAGGAAAATAAACAACAGTACATTGTTAACTGTACATAGTACGGTAATTTAATGTCCTCACGCAGGCAAAAAGAGATGCTTTAAAAAGTCTTTGAAGCAGCATCAAAAGAAACAAACAATTCATTGGCCGAACATCATTATTGTATATTTCAGTAAAGCAGCAGATGCATAAAAATCTCTTTGTTTTCTAATATCAATTGTGCTCTCTCAGCAATGCTGGAGTGAGACCACTGGGGATTTCTTTCCTTTTTTTCTGACTTGATCCTTGTGGTGAAATAATAAGCTTTGTGCTTTACATGAATTTACGTTTATTTTTCACTCTTTCTGATGCTATGTTATTTGCATACTGTACTTTTTTTATAGATTTTTTTATCCATTTTATTTTAAAAGATAAAGACAATTTTATCAAGATATAACCCTTTTAAAAAGTAACCAGTTGGCTAGTTAGCATTACCAGCATCCAGCTATTGATTGTCTTTATAATATAATATAATGTCCTTATCTAATTATCATATTATTCTACCTCAATCATGTGGATGCAGTTTTAATCGTGTGGCCTTCTTCACAGGTTGTGGACTGCTCTTGGGATGAGACTGTAAAAGTCTTCACCCCTTCATGCCTGGCCGCTCTATAGGAGGTTGGTGCACCGTGGAAACATGTTGCCATATAGCACAGGGGAGCCACCACTCTGTTTTAATCACAGGTGCAGAGTTTGCCAAGATTTCACTGCGGTTTTCCTAATGACGCTATTAAAGGAGAACCCGTGGGATGCATCAGGAGCATTGCGTCAGGAGCACTGTACAGATGAGGGGGAGTCTCATGCTGTCACTGAGTGTAAAAACTGAGTGTGATGTTTTTATAGTGTTTCTAATGTGTATAATGAAACTAAAAGTTTACCTTAAAAGCATAGTTCACCCAAAAATAAAATTGTGTCATTAATTACTCACCCTCATGATTTTCCAAACCTGTAACACCTTTGTTCAATTTCGGAAAAAAAAAATTGAATATTTTTGATGATGTGCATAGATAGCAATGTAACTGAAATGTTCCCAGACACAGATAAAAGACACTGGTAAACACAGTCCATGTGACATTAGTGGCTCAACCGTAATTTTAAGAAGCTCTGAGAAAAATTACTCATGCTGCAGACGTAGAACACACATACGCTGAGCCTTGTTTACATGTAGAAGAAAGCAATGCTCATACATTGTGGTATTCTTGATAATGGTGGAATATGTGATTTGGAGGATAAGAATTGTAAAGTAATTTTTTATTCTTTCTGCAAAAAAAAAAAAAAAGTATTCTAGTAGCTTTGTAAAATTACATTTGAACCACTGACGGGCTATTTTATTGACGTCTTTACAATTTTTCTGGGTATGGAAACATTTCAGTTATATGTTGCATTCTATGCAGGATTAAAAATATGTAAAGTTGGGTTCTGAAGATGAGGCGTAGTAATTAATGACAGATTTTTCATTTTTGAGTAACTATTCCTTTAAGCAGTGAGTGCCTTACTGTTGTCTAAAGCTTGGTAGATTATGTAGTATGTATATATTGTTGTTCCTTACTGGTTTGATATTAACCGATATTAATAAATCAATCTGTCATTCTCAACTGAAGTCCAATCCTAAACTGTTCTTTTAATTTAATTAATATTGTTTCCCACACAGAGTTATTTTACGTTCTTAAAGGTTTAAGAGTAGTATAATGTTATAAATAAGCACTGCGCTTGTATAAAACGCGCAGTGAGGGAATCAATTATGGTTTTTCGATATATAGCCTAAGTGATTATCATATTGATGTAACATTTTATATATTCTAGCCTCTATACGGTATGTGCATTCATATCATATAGTCTAAATTGTGTAGTGGCTGTCAGGGATTTTCCAGTGGCTTGTTTTTGTGAACCAAGTGACCTTGAATCGCCTGAACTGATATGAAGCTTTTGAAACTTTGGAAACGCGAACTGGCACCTAAAATAGCCATTTTCCATTGAATTAAAGGGGTGTGCAGTGCCAGTTATACGATGACTTTCAATGAGTTTGTAAAGGAAATTCGTGATGTGAAGCAAAAAAACACTTTAAACCCAATTATTCGTCTGCGCTAAATGAGAGAGAGAAAAAATAAAAAAATGAAAATTCCTAAAACTGCGTAATATTGCCTCGGTTCTCAGGTGAACGCACATTCTGTTCACCAGCTTTTAATTTTTGCCATTTAATATATGTCATTTAGCTGGCATATTTTTTAACCACCAGTTAAAGTGTTCATATATAGTATATATAGTCCGCATCGATGCAACAGTAGGCTGGCCTTTATGTTATTTGGGAGGTTTCAAATGTGCACCATTGGCTTACAAACCAAACTGCGCGCATCTAGTAATTGTTTCTAACTGTGAACTACCTCCGAGGAGAAATAAAAGTGTAAAGTGCATCAAAGTATGCATGGGTTGGCTGTAGTTGACTCCAATTCAATCACTGTGCAAAGAAAGAGACCGTCGGAGCTGCGGCGCGTCGCATTCATTCAGCAGCGCTCGTGTGTCGTGAATTACGCACAAGAGTAGACTGGACTTGAATATTCAGCAGTAAACTCAGAGCTCAGTGCGTCGTACTGAGACGCCGGGAACCCCCAGTCTACGAGGGAAGACATGGAAGTTTGCAAAGGACGTTTGCTGGGCGTTTCGGTGGCCGTTGCGCATGGATTTTTTTCGGGGTCGCTGAATATTTTGTTAAAATTCCTCATTACTACCTACAGCTTTACGTATCTGACTTTAATTCAGTGTCTGACCAGCGGCACTGCGGCTCTCACATTAGAGGTGCTGAGGAGACTGGGCAAAATAGATATTCCTCCCTTCAGCCTCCAGTTAGTCAAAGTTTTTGCGAGTGTCTGTATTTTGGCAACTTTGCAGTCCACATTAACTCTCTGGTCTCTCAAGGGATTGAGTTTGCCCATGTATGTAGTGTTTAAGCGATGCCTGCCTTTGGTAACGTTGGGGATTGGAGTGTGCGTGCTGAAGAACGGCATCCCATCAGCTGGGGTAATAACAGCAGTTCTCATCACCACGGGAGGAGCAGCACTGGCTGGTAAGAACGTTTTGGGTCAATTATAAATAACAATAGTTTTTACTTTGAGTAGCCTTATCACACTTTTCACTCCAGATAATATTTCTCAATATAACTATGTAAAAAGAAAACCCAGTTCTGCAAACACAGTTTAGCATTTGAGTTCAAACTTCATTATGCCTTCATTATTGTGCAGTAAAAAAAATATTTAGATTTTTTTTTTCTTTTTTTGGAAATTTTGAAAATTACAGTTATTTTCAATATAGGAAGGTTCTGAACAAGAACCCCATTGTGACAACTTGCCCCATTTAGTCTCCCCGATTCAAATATTCTTTTTGCTGTATCTTCCCTTTTTTTCCAAGTAGTGTGCATATAATTACATTATACTAATGTGTTTTGAACTGCTTCTTAAAATAAAAGCAAATAAAAGTAGCCTAACTAGGTAGCCTAATCTCGCCCAATTGCTGTTTTGTCCATTGTATGATACTTAAACGTGTGCTGTTGATATTCTGCACTACGCACGTCTCCATAAAACATGGCTCACACACAGAAATTAATTTGATAATGGCCATAAATCATGTGTTGCGCAGTCTCTTTTTAACTTTGCAGCAATCGCTCTGTTTTCGCGCAGGTGCTGGAGATCTAACAGGTGACCCTTTCGGCTACGTGACTGGCATTTTAGCTGTGATCGTCCACGCCTCCTACTTGGTGCTCATCCAAAAAGCCAGTGCAGACAGTGATTATGGGCCGCTTACAGCTCAGTACACCATTGCAGTGGTGGCCTCTCCCATTCTCTTCATCTGTTCCATTGTAAGCATGGACGCCATTGACATGTGGACATACGAAGGTTGGAAGAACCCGTATATCACAGGCATCTTCTGCACTTGCATCCTCATCGGCTGTGCGATGAATTTCACCACACTGCACTGTACCTATATCAACTCGGCCGTCACCACCAGCTTTGTGGGGGTGGTCAAGAGTATAGCTACTATCACTGTGGGCATGCTGGCATTCAGTGACGTGATGCCAACCAAACTGTTTGTGGCAGGCGTGGTAGTTAATACCGTCGGCTCCATCACCTACTGCGCGGTGAAGTATCACGAAACCAAAAAGAAGTTAACCTACCAGGATATGGACGAGTCTGCAAATGAAGGACTTCCAGGAGAACCTTATGTGGAACCAGCCAAGCCCGATGGAGATATGGAAACTCTTCCAAATGATCAGGAGAGTATTCCCAATGGCAGCCTGACGGCATCAGTAGACGGCAACGACCAGCGTCCCATTCATGAGAATAAAGTGGCAGAGTCCATAGAATTAGAAAGACCGGGGATCCAATCAGACGATCCTACGAGACAATCTCTGAGCGACAGTTACGTAGGGGTCTGGAGATCCATTCGCACCTTAAAGTTCTTTAAGAAAGACACTTTACTTGACAACATGGAGGTTCAAAGTCCTTGATGATTGGTTTTCTGCTTGACAGAAGTGCATGTTAAGTTTAAGTATTGTTGAACAGATGGTGTGAACTACGTGACAACATGATTTTATGAAAATCATTTATTTTTTATAAAAAGGTATAGTCTGTTTGTATATTGTAGAGGGAGTATAACTATATGACATTGAAGAATTCCCAGTAACAGATGTGCCAATTTATTGACCTAAAAGATCCTTGTATTTCAGGATCAGTTTAAAATTAATTTGGTAAAAATAAAAAAAAAATAAAAAAAATTCTTAATATAGATGGTCTACTCAAAAATGATAATTCTATTATTATATACTTATCTTCATATCGTCCCAAACCTGTATGGCTTTTTTAGTTCTGGGGAGCATAAAAGATGATACATTAAAGAATGTAACAGTTCCAGTTACCATTAACTTAATGGAAGTCAATGGGATCCAAAACTGTTTCATTACCAAAGTTCTTTTTCTTTGTGTGTATGTGTGTTTCATAGATAAAAAAGAAAGTCACACAGGTTTGAAAAATCATGAGGGTGAACAAATGATGACAGAATTTGTATTTTTGGAAGGACTAATTGTTTTTTTGTTATTTTGAATGATTATTTATTTCTATGCACGTTGTGTCTGTGCCAGTATATTTTCTGTGTTTTGTCTACGAATGCAAATCTTGAATAGGAGGCATTGAATTTTCCCATTTGCATGTAGTATGCACAATTAATTTAAACTGATTTTACATCCAAATTCTGATCTTTGTGTATCATCTTTAATAATGCCTACCGGCTGCTTTAGCTCAAAGAAAGTGTGCAATCATATTAAATCATCTAGCAGAGATTCACAATTGGTGGCTCACAACTAAGAAATGAATTGCTGTTCAGACATTAATGAAAAACAATATTTTGTTCAAATAATAAAATGCAGCTGACTATATATCATGTGGGTAAGACATGAAAAAACTTAAAGCAACTTAAAAAAAGGGAATAGAAAATGCTTCCTGTACACTCTAAAAAATGCTGGGTTGTTTCAACCCAACTTTGGGTCAAAAATGGACTAACCCAACTTTTGGGTTAAAAACTTCATGTAAAAATTTAACCCAACAGTTGGGTTAGTCCATATTTGACCCAAAGTTGGGTGGAAACAACACAGCATTTTTGTTTTTCGTGTATTTGGCCAAAATGGACCGGTTATGTGACTGATTCTCATAAACCAAACTAAATTTTCAAGGTAGAAGAAAATACTAGACTATTGTAAAGATCTGTCACTTGCAACCAGGATAAATTTGGTTTGAGCTGATCATAATGTTTTTAGTTTGTTTGTTAGTGTTTTGTGGAATATTGTCTTTTGAAAGCATGAAATCGAGAGATAAGAAAAAGACTTTTGGGGATCTGATCACATCAGAACAAATAATCAAAATATATTGTAGTGTTTGGTTTTGTGACATTTTTATTTACTTCCAGAAACACTTTTACACACTTGCTATTTGTTGTTCAGTTTTAATATCTTCAGTACTCACACTGCTGAGGATCTCTGCATTAAATTAAAGTCAATATCTATCAAGCTTGTTTTAGCTGACTTTACCAAATTATATTTGATGCATTTGAGTGGGTTCTTGTCAGCAAAAACAGATTTTTTAGGCATGGCTAGACTACTGAAAATGCATAATGAAATGTATTTCTAAATATAGAATCCTACAGCATTTTTTATGTGACACAGCAAACATGTATTTGCCGAAATGCAAGTCCATCAGTTGCTTTCACAGTCAGCACTTTAAAGGAATAGTTCACCCAAAATGAACATTTGCTGAAAGTATACTCTGTCTCAGGCCATCAAAGATGTTTGGAGAAATTTGGAGAAAATTAGCATTACATCATTTGCATCCCATATATGCAATGAATGGGTGCCGTCAGAATGAGAGTTCAAAAGCTGATAAAAACATCACAATAATCCACACAACTCCAGTCCATAAACTAATGATCTCGTGAAGTGAAAAAAAATTGGATCTTTCTAAGAAATGGCCTAAGAATACATTTTAAGCAGATTTTTCCTTTTGGGTGAGCTGTTTCTTTAAAGGCAGAATAATGGAATCTAAAGGTGCCTTTCAAATCCTCATTTTGTGGTTTGATAGTATTCTCAGTCAGACAAGCATCTTCATAAATAAATGCAAACTTGAATGAACTGAAACGTTAGAGCTCTCTGAACAGTATTATTTGTTGTTGCAGGGAACATTCATGTTACACTCCCCATGGCTTTCCAATTAAAATTATCTTGCCTGACAATGAACAAGTAAAAGCAAATAAACTTCTCATGAGTACCAGGTGCTTTTGTTAGAATTTTTCAGTTATAATAGATGGAAGAGCATGGAGCATTATCTCCTTCATTTTGCTCAAGGCATATACGAAAGACAATTTGCCAGACAATATAGCACAAGCCCTTAGAGCCAAACGTATAAAAAGTTAATGTCATGCTTGAAGCCATGTGTGGAAAAGATGCTGTGTTTTGTGATGATCACATGGCTTTTCATGAAGCATTTGTTTGGATTTTTGGTTTTATGTTCCCATTCTTTATATGATTTATGGGCATTTTACTTTAATGTTCAATGGTCAAACAGATATTTCCAGATTGTTGGAAGATTGTTCTTTAGATTAATGGCAACAGCTGATTTCTTACCCAAACATTCAGTATCACGGTGATATAAAATGCATGACATCTGTATTTTATATTAAGGTAGCCTAAATTTAGTTTTAAACAGGAATTTAATGCATTTGGTTTTCACTGCAGAACATGCTTCTCCTTTAATCTTTCTTTCTTCCTTTGATCAACACATTTAAATCTTAAATTTATATATAAGTTCTTTACTTAATCAGACTGGAGTTGATTTCTTTGCCTTTAAAGGTTTTCCTCTCTCTATCACTCTCTGCCTAATTCAATAGCTTTAACGCAAAAGCTTGAAAAATGGCAGTCTGCAGAAGTACATAATAATAATAATAAATAAATAAATAAAAGCTTGGAAACGGACCACTATGTTATCTAGACTTGCCTTTGGCAGAGCAGAACGTAAGAAATGACAAAATCCAGTTTATTCAGCAGCCGTGCACATGATGCCATCTACTGTCTGGACATAGGTGAGTATTTTCCAGTTTACATCATTTTGTAATGCTTAATAGACCAAAATGTATGCACATTAAGCAGCCAAGATACGTAACTATTTCAGTAAATTTCACATTTAATGTAGACTAGGCTTATTATTTTTTCACATTTTCTAGTCTTTTTTACTTTTTTTCTAGTCTTTCTAGACTTTTGACACCTAAAGAAACGGGAGACTTCTTCTACAAAGGGCCAAGGTGTTATTTTAGTAATAATACATTTTCAGTTTTGTCATTTTTAAATAGTAGGTATATTACTTTAATATTAATATTTTGATGTTTATTGCAGTTTTTGTTTTAGTTTAGTTTTAGTTTTTTTTTTTTTTTTAATTCATTTATTTACTTTTTTTTTTTTTTGTAGTTTTAGGCCCGGTTTCATAGACAGGACTTCATAATCCAGGATTAGGCCATAGTTCAAGCTTATGTTTCTATTTAGTATTAAAATGTTATAACGATGTTTTAAAATGAACAAATTAACCAATGTTGAGTAAAAAAAAAAAGCGAAACCGCACGCAGTCAGTTTTGTCCCTCTACGGAGGCTGTAGTTTACGTACGTTTGACGTCAAACTAACCGGTGGTTTTCAAATCCGAGCGCGTATTTGAGCATCTCTGAAGTTCTTCTCAAATGTAATTCAGATTGTTTACATTATCTCTATAAGTCATATTACGCATTATGCCTTTGACGTTTAGTTTAATCTGTTGTGTATAGCGTGATTGCACTTGTTGGTTTATCAGCACGTTTATCGTTTTGTCTCACGGATTGTGACAATGTAAACAAAAATATGATTAACGTTATCTTTTTTGTTTAGTTTTAGTAAAATGGAGGCCAACAAAGAATCACCCAGTGCCTTTAAAACGCCTTGCAAGCCTGCAAAAGTGAAAAGTCCAGGTAAAGTGATCTTTAAACGTCTGTTACTGTAATTGCAAATATATATATAAAGTTATATAATTAAGTGAAATGTGTTGTTATCAGTCAGTGCATGTGGAACCCCAGTCACCATTCCTGCCTCTCCCTTCATGAAGAAGCTTGGCTGTGGGACTGGAGTGAATGTCTATCTCATGAACAGGTAACGTTATGTACCTATACTATTTGATGCATGTTTGCACTTCTTCATGATAGTGTAATGAAAGATTTGAAACATCTGTGCCGCTGTTTACATCAGGATGGGGAAGCACACTCATTCACCATGGGCCGTTAAGAAGATCAACAGCAAATGTGCAAAAAGTCAAATGACTGTTTATCAGAAGCGTCTGTGCGAGGAGGCAAAGATCTTAAAAGACCTGCACCACCCCAATATTGTTGGTAAATATGTCTTTACGTTATAATAACCAGTGTAAATATTATAGGACAAACATCTCTCTAAATGATTTTTTTTTAAGGTTTTAGAGCTTTTACCACAGCAAAGGACGGCTCTAAGTGTTTGGCGATGGAGTACGGTGGAGAGCAGTCTCTGAATGACCTCATTGAGAAGAGGAGAGAGGAGGGTCTACAGGCATTTCCAGTGGCCACTATTGAAAAAGTGGCTCTTCATGTCGCACGTGGTTTACAGGTGTGGCTGTCAAATCAAAGATAAATGCGACCCTGGACAAGAAGACTGCACAGATATGTTTGTAGCAATAGCCAACAATATATTGTATGGGTCAAAATGATAAATTCTTTCTTTTATGCCAAAAATCATTAGAATATTAAGATCATGTACAATTTCCTACTGTAAATATATCGACTTGATTTTTGATATATTTTTAAAAGTGATTTTTGATATATTTTCCCCCCTTTAGATTACAGCTATTTAAATCGCTGTATCTCAGCCAAATGTTGTCCGAGCAAACCATACATCAATGGAAAGCCTATTTATCCATGCTTCATGAGATGTATAAATCATGTATAAATGTATAAATATAAAAATAATGGACCCTAAGGACAGCTTTTGTGGTGCAGGGTCACAAATATGCTGTTACTGCTTTTTCCCGTCTTTTAATGTTGTTGTTATTACATAATCTCAGGCATCTACATATGTATGAACTTTCTTTCTTCTTCAGTATTTGCACAATGAGAAAAAGCTTTTGCATGGAGACATGAAGTCATGCAACGTTGTTGTCAAGGGCGACTTCGAAGGCATCAAAATCTGTGATGTTGGTGTGTCACTGCCACTGGATGAAAACATGCAGGGTATGGAAGGCTCTTTTACTTGAATTTTCCATTTATTTTATCGTTTCTAATGATGGCCCTTTGGTTGAGAACCACTCTATAAGTCCTTTTTTTTTTTTTAATTGTTCATCCTGAAATATTATTTACTAGCAATATCAAATGTATTCACAGCAAACAGACACATGTACCATGACCTGAAGGTTAATTTATTTTTAGAATGATGGCCTAAAAGACCTTGTACTTTCTAATAAAGTTTATCAGACAGTAATAAAACTATCAGACAGTAGATGTTGTCAGTGATATTTCAAATCTTCTCTTCAGTGAATGATCCAAAGGCCCACTATATAGGGACAGAGCCGTGGAAGCCTAAGGAGGCTTTGGAGGATGGAGTTATCACAGACAAAGCTGATATCTTTGCGTATGGACTCACTCTGTGGGAGATGATGACACTTTCTGTTCCTCATCTGGAGATACTGGACACTGAAGGGGATGATGATGATGGTAAAATTACTATCATTTTATCCTTTATATTTAATTTTCATATTTTCCATTGTTTAAGTGACTCTTTTCTTGTTTTCTTAGATGACGCCTTTGAAGAGGATGATTTTGATGAAGATGCATATTATGAGAGACTGGGAACTCGGCCTGCTTTGGACGGAGCCACTCTCGGGGGGGCTTATCAGAGGATGGTGGAGCTCTTCTGTCTCTGTACAGAGGAAGACCCTCATAAAAGACCTTCTGCAGCTCACATAGTTCAGGTGCTGGAATCAAACACCCAGCTTTGTGACAAAAGCAGTGAGGTCATTGTAATCGATTAAATGTTCACTGTTAAATTCCTGTCAGTGTCAAATATACTGCTGGATCCGGTTACTGTTCTGTCTAGAATTTTACTTTGTGAGCTGGTGCATTTTCACATTGTAAATACTTTTGTGTTGTCATGTTATGTATGTTCTTATCGGCTTTCAGAGATTCATAATACAGTAGTTGTTGCAGTGCAATTTTGATTACATTTACATTGTCATTTAGCAAACCCTTTAATCTAAAGTGACTTACAAATGGGGACAATGTAAGTCAATCAAAATCAACAAAAGAGCAATAATACAAGTGCTATAACAAGTCTCAGTTTAATGCAGGAGACGTAGCAAGGTTTTTTTAATAAATTGTATAATAAATAAAAAGAAAACAGAATAGAGCCAGCTTTAGAGGCCTTGTTTACTTTTGTTAATTGTAGAAGTAAATAAATTAAAATCAGTTTTTAAACCATGGTCTGTGTCAGCACAAATGCTATATGAATCTGTCTTGTCTTGAGTATAATTATTTTAATTTTACAACCCTTCTGGATGGAAATTGGAATGGAATTTGTATTTTTTAACTGTTGTAACAATGCTAAATACAATTAACAAAAAGGCGAAAACGTAAAAGAATTTATCTAAGCTATAAACTTATGTGTGTATGTATATATATATACACACACACACTACAAATTATTGATTAAAGGTTCATGGCATCAAATTCATCAATTATCCATATATAATAAATAACCCTCTTTTAAATACGCCATGTGCACATTCTGGCAATTGCAATACAACCTCAAACACCCAAAACAATTCGAGAAAGATTCTTTAAACTCAACACGACAAATATAACACAATATTTGAATAAGTACAATTTATTTAAAAATATGTACAAAGTCAAAAGCAAGGATCAGCTCAATTGAAAGTTCTTGTTCATTTTACAATCAACTTCGAGGCAATAAGTAATTTTCCAAACTGGAAACTTTAAGTCATGGTAGGTAATGGGTTAACAGAGCTTGCATTTGTGCTAGTGTAAATTGTCTTAAATATTAATTCATGAACTCACTGTCAAACGCGATCCATCGATCTATACAAAATGGCAAAACACAGGATTTTCTTCAGAACAAATCTGGAACACAGCATGAGATTTATAATATCAGACTGAACTTCATTTAAACATCTAACAATTTTTTTTAAAAATCTACTAAAAACTCACAAATGCAGTCTCACTAAAACCTACAGGAAATGTTTTGCTTTAACTGATGAAGTTATACACCAGAAATGTTGGTGTCTCGCAGTACTTCGTAGCGAACAGCTTTCCTTCTGGAGTCGGATCAGAGAAGGCGATTTCCTCTTTGGTGAGGTGGCTCCCGTACATGAAAGTAGTCCTGAATCAGTAAACAACAGTTTTATTTACACAAACTAATTATGCAATTTTAGTTAATGTTATTAATACAAAGAAAATGTTTAGTACCTGACAGTGTCCAGAAGGCGAGTTGCGATTCCCTTCCTCCTCATCAGACTGAAAACCCAGATGCGACTGACCCCACAGATGGCTTTTTCCGGCACGGTAGAGCAGCACCAGGCTCTGTGGTGCTCCATGAAATCCTCCTTGTTCATATCTTTGGGTTTCTCTTGCTGCTCCAGCACCCGAAAAGCCTATGTAACAATGGGTATGAACAGGATTTAGCAAGATCACTTCAGGGTTTCTGCAAGTTTCATGAACGTAAATCGAAAACTTTTTAAAACCAAGTAAAGACAATTTGAGCAAAAAGGATTAAAAGAACACTATATGGTCTCTAAATATAAAATGTCTTGTATTAACAATGTTTCCATGTTGGAAAATACAACTTCCATAGGATTACTATAGACTTACACACACACAACCTTGATCTTATGGAAATGACTTACTGTACCTTCTTATCACACAGCAAAAACCAAAAAGTGATGTTCTTCAATAGTGATTTTAGACTATTAGTACATTAGAAATGTTTTGTTACACTACCTGTCTAATGTTTTCGGCCACCAGACATCCCACTACCATCCTATCACTGTTAATGAACAGGAAGGTTTTAGCTGAGCTGGGGTTACTGAGAGTGATCTGCTGAAAACCCAATTCAGTGTCTGCGATCCGCCTCACGTCATCCGCCTGAAACAAAGCAGCGTAGGTTAGGAAATGCTGGAGATTTAGCTAGACAGAGCAAGTATTTAAACTATTATCAATCACTGCCAGCATACCTTTTTTGTGGCATACTTAGGATCATCAGGAAGAACCAGAATAATCTTTCCATCCCAGAACTCACCCACAACCCTCTCTTTTTTCCAGCCCTGAAAAACAAACAAAATGTGAAATTCCAGCAGAACTGCTTAGCTGCATTGATGACAACTTCTTGACAGCTCACCACGAATTTAATGGTGTCCAAGAAGCGCTGATGGAACTGTGTGTGCTGGAAGTTGTCCTCAGGACTATCTGTACTGTACAGCATCCCACAGGACCCGCATGTGGTGGCACCAAACTGCTTCTGACCAGCATCCTAAATCCCAGACACATTAACCATTAAGCAGGTGGAAAAGAACCAGCGATTTATTTCTACCCAACAATTTGCTACTCACAATGATAAGCTGATTATCTGTCTGCTTCTTCATCTCTCTTCTCAGGGCAGTCCTCTCTTTTGCCTTAAAAGCAGGAGTACCAGTCAGTGCAGAAGGAGTGCTGGAGTTCAGTGGAAGTGACAAAATCCTTTTTTTCTGAGATCTAAAACAAAAGATGAGAGCAGTTGATTAACTAGCTTCACATGGGTCATGACAATAAAGTTAAAAGACTGAATATAACCTTTCTGGCACACAGGGTCGGTCATTTATTCTAGCCTTATGCAGCTGTTCTTTTAAAATGGTATTACTTTTTTCATGTTATTATTATTATTTTTTTTCATCATATTACTTCTAGTCATAATAATGACTTGCTTTTTTCTGTATTTGTATCTTGTATTTTACCAGTGTTGCATTAGAGAAAAAAGTATCTGATTGTCTTACCTCTTATTGCCAAAGATAGGATAGACAGATGACTCTTCTGAAAAGAGAGCAATAAAAACATGTATTTATTTATGATTTAGCACCATGTCAGCAACAGTGGATATATTTATGGCAAGATGAATATACATTTAAATGTCACAATTCAGTTTAAATAAATAAATAAAAAAATATTATTATTATTATTATTATTATCAACAATAATAATGTAGCAATACATACTCAAAATAGTTTTTCTTTTATGCCAAAAATCTTTAGAATTTTAAGTAAAAATCTTTTAAAATATATATATTTTAAATTTCCTAGTGTAAATGTCAAAACTTAATTTTTGATTTGTAATATGCAATGCTAGAATTTCATTTGAACAACTTTAAATGCAATTTTCCCAATATTTTGGTCCCAGATTAAAAAAAAACAATCAAAAAAACAAAGTATTTATATACACATCACATTAAACAACCTATTTAATAACTTTTCCTAAAACAAATCTAAAACAAGAAAAAAATATAAATCACTTTTTAAATAAAGGATTTATAGAAAAATACGTTCATGTACCTTCATCAAGAGAGCTGTTGTGATCCTGTGATGGTATGTCACTCACATCAAACACTGAATCTGTTTTTATGGGCGAGTCCTGGACAACATTTTCAGTTTAAGAAAAAGACGATGAGAGCTTTACATTTAAAGTTATTATCAGATGATTCAAGAGTTCAATCTTACCTTGCTATCAGTTTCACTGGATCTGGGACTAACTGATCTCCTCAACACCACCTTTAACTCTTTGGTAATACCATGCAGATCTGCCAGGACGTTAGGGGACATCTGTTTAGGGCTGAGCATCACTCGTGTTGATTCACTGCCCTCACCATCTTCATCAGTGGTGCCTGTAGCCGTGGTTTCTGTTCTCGGGTGTTTTTTTAAGAAGACAGCACGGCGGACCGGGGAACGTTCTCCCGGTGCTGTCAGCGCTTCCTTCTCCTTCAAGGGTTTCTGACAGTTGGTTTTCTCATAGGTTGAGGATTGTTTAGGCTTTGTGTTCTGTGCAGACCTTTTGAACATTGAAGTGGGCTTTTTTCCAGTGCCGAAGAAAGCTGCTCCCACAAGCAGCTTGGGTTTACTCTTGGATTTCATACTGCTAAATGAAATCGGGGCCACCGTGGACTTCAACATCTGATCTGTTTGTGTGTCTACGGGATTTTTCCCTTTGGGTTTAGCAGTAAAGTAGCCTTTTAGGTTAGACTGTGGACCTGCAGCAGCGCCTTTCTTTTGAACCTTCTTCACTGGTTTTTTAACAGGATTGCCAGCATTCGAAGGGAGGCGCGATGGTTCTTTGATAGGGACTGATGGCGGCGATTTGGTTTCATTTAACAGCTTCCTTTCCAGAGGTGTGAGATAAAGAGGTTTCTGCTTGCTGTAAAAGGATCCTGCTCCCAATACCGTTTTACGAGGAGAGATCCGTTTCGGAGGGGATTCTAGTGAAGACGTCCTCTGCATTTTCTTAGGTGTACTGAGAATCTTTTGGGGGGATGTCAGCGAGATGGGAATGTTCTCTTTTTGTCGAGTGGTCCATCTTGGAGACTTTCTCGGGCTTGTAATTTGTTTTTTGGATGGGTTACTGTGGTGGGTTTAAACAAAACAGGAGGAAATGCATCACAATCTGTGTCATAAGAGCAAAGTAACGTTTCAAGATCTAATATTTAACAAAATACATCACATACCTCTCGGCATTAGGAGAGCCGTGTTTTCTTTTCCGGGATAACATCTTCAAATCACCTGAAATTAGAAGACAGGGAATAAGACCATGACGTGAACTTTAATGCTTTTACGGGACGGCAAAGATTAAGCTACGTTACATTTCTGAAATATAATTTATATATAATATATTTATATATAATGCTGCTTTTTTACAATATAAAAAGTAGCAACATGGTCAAATTTAGTAAACAATGTGCGATTTGTTGTTTGCATCAGGAATCAGTGATAATACTGTGTAACTAAACTTAGAGATTCAAAAGAATCAAAGTTTATTGCTATAATAACGGTATATACCTTGATCTAAATATATAAATGTTCAATACTTTTCAATCATTTTTACCACAGATCTTTTCTAGGCGCCAATTACTTGACATGCAACATCTTGTTAAAAAAAATCCTGCAAGGCAGATATTGCCAGTGGAACAATATATGTAGTAGTTTACTTACCTGGTTAAATAAATCCGATTCTGTTTTTGATTTTGTATAAAAACAGGTAAGCAAAATAATCGCGGCAAAACTCTCTCTTCAGCCGCGGTTTGTTTTGAACAACGCGCCAAAGTCAATTGTGGCGCACACGGAAACGGAAACAACGACTTTGTGTGACAACTTCCGCTTAGAAGATGGTCAGCGCGATTCAACTCTCGAATCGGTTCTTTCGAACAGTTTGTTTCAAAGAACCCTGACAGCTCCAATTCAGATTGATCCAGCTTTTAAGTTCCTCCAAAACGTAATCTAAATAATTAATAATGTGCGTATGCATTAAAACGTGTTTTATCACAATCTACCAACGTATTTGCTGTGACGTGAGCACAGTTCGGAACTCAACCGAGATTCGATTCAAACGAACGATTCATTGGCAGTGAATCACTTCATTGCTGCGCTGCTTGTTCCTGTTGTGGTCGGGATGGATGGTGCACATGACATGTGCCTCTGATAAAAGATTATTTACCTCCGATGTGCTCAGTGTTTTGTTAAATATATATTCATTGAATATTTAGACCTTTCAAAGGTTGCGTCTTCGCGCTAAAAGATGGTATTTTACTTTAAAAGCGCGGGTAAGTAGTGTGTTCTCTGTGCCCAGGCAAAACAGTGTGTATGTTATCAACAAAAACAGTTTAAATACGAAACATTTACAATGCTTACAAAATATACAACATAGAACAAATAGAAAGATAATAAAACTGCAATATACTGTAATTTGACGTCCAGTTTGTCTTCAGATATGAAGCAAGTAAACAGTGCTTTTTAAAAGTTGCAATACATGCTTCTCTTTTACAGTTGTCTCACCGCCCTATATCATCTTTATGGGCAAAGACAAATATGAAAGTAAGTACTGTATTCCTTTTAAATATTATTATGTGCTTGTCAGACCGTTAATACATGTTTTTGTTCTTCCACAGATGAAGATCTTATAAAATATGGATGGCCTGAAGATATTTGGTGAGAAAAAGTGTCTATTTAATATTCGCCACCACAAATCAATTATTACTTTTTAGATTTGCTCTGATGTAAAATATTAGTTCAAGTACAAGAAATATTAGTATCTTGTGTTTCAGGTTCCATGTGGACAAGCTCTCATCTGCCCATGTATATCTAAGAATGCCTAAGGTATTTGGAGATGTTATTCATACTATAACCCATATTTATAATTACTAATATTTCCGTGTTGACATTTATGTTCATTAATTAAAGGGTACAACGATAGAAGAAATACCAAAAGAGGTCCTTATTGACTGTGTCCAGCTGGTCAAAAACAACAGCATTCAAGGTACTGCTTTTTTACAAGAAACATCAAAATTGTTTGCTAATTTTTATTTAAGGGATTTTCATATTTTTTTATTTTTTTACTTACAGGTTGCAAAATGAACAATATTAATGTTGTCTACACACCATGGGGCAATCTGAAAAAAACAGCTGACATGGATGTAGGGCAGATAGGCTTCCATCGGCAGAAGGAGGTATACATTTTATTATTTCATTCACACTGCAACCAGTTAAGTTCCAGATCTTTTATTTGAATGGGTGAGCTTGTTTTTATGCAATTGAAACTAGAAAAAAGCAATCTAATCTTAGTCAGTTATACCAAGAAATGCCATTTACTGCCTGTCTGAACAAAGTCTAGGTGCTCGGGTATTTGGAAATCTTCTAAATAACTTCTGTATAAATGTTTCTATACAATGTCAACAGGTGAAAATTTTGGCAGTAGAAAAGAAAATCAACGAAATCATCAACAGACTAGAGAAAACAAAAGAGGAGCGTTATCCTGATCTTGCCACGGAGAAGGAGTCCAGGGACAGAGAGGAAAGAAATGAGAAGAAGGCTCAATTACAAGAGCAGAAGAAAAAGGAGAAGGAGGAGACGAAGAAGAAAAAGGAGATGGAAGAATTAAGGTGCTGCATATTGCTAAAATTTGTGATGCTTATTATTAACTCAACACTAACAATTACGTATATGTTTCTATTTTTTTTATTCTTATTTGCTTAATAACTCTTTTCGTTTCACATGTTTGTGCAACATTCTCAGTGTGGTCTCAGACTCCATTGTAGATACACAAATGATGAATATAATAAAAAATAACCTTTGTACATCAGAATCAGTCCTCGAGACGTATTATGTACAGGTACAAGAATCAGTTTTATGTTCTTACTTGTAACCTTACTTTCCTGTAGGAATTATTCATCACTCATGAAGAGCGACAACATGACCACAAATGAGGTAAAACATCCTTAGAGCTAAATATTCTGCTGAGCATTTACTCAAATTCTGGTAACACTTTACAATAAACTGTCATTTGTTAACATTAGTTAATGTATTAACTAACATGAACAAACTATGAACAATACATTTATTACAGTACTTATTTATCTTTGTTAAATTAAATTTAAAAACATACTATCGTTCATTGTTAGTTCATGTTAGCTCACAGTGCATTAACTAATGTTAACAAACACAACTTGTGATTTTAATAATACATTAGTAAATGCTGAAATTAGCAATAAGTAAGATGAATAAATGTTGTTGAAGTTCATACTTAGTTCATGTTAACTAATGTTGTTAACTAATGAACCTTATTGTAAAGTGTTACCCAGATTCTTTCATGACTTGATATGATTTATTTTTTCCTGCAGGGTGGCTATGATTCAGATGACTTCATGTAAAGAAAAGGAAATCAATCTGCAGTTAAGGAGAAATAACATCTTCTACCACAATATCTTGTTTGTGAAAGGAAAGGACTTGAGACATCAAATATGAGCCATCAATAAGAAACAGTACTTGTGCCGATGAAGCGCAATGCCAGGACCGTTCTTGAGCAGTTAGCTTTGTTATTTCTTAGAAAATACAAATGCAATATGTAAAATATGTAAAAAAATAAAATAGATTAGATTGCTCATTTAAACCAGAAGAATTTAAAGATCTCTGCTGATTCTGTATATTAAACAGTTTTGTTGTTGATGTTTTTGGATGAATTAAAGATACTCACTATAATGGATGTGTACACTAAGACCTTAAGGGTATTTTTGCTTGTAATTGATATACCTTTTTGAATGATACAATTGAATGACAAATGCCTAAACATTTTTTCTTCTTTATTTGATGTCCTAAACCAAATAAATCTTGGACTTATTCAGTTCACTTCTGTTGTTATACATGTCTTTTCTGGACAAAGCTCGAAAAATATATACCCTTTTCTCCTAAAATTTCAGTTTTTGTTTTTTATAAGAACAATAATGGCATCAGGATGGAGCAAGCGTTGCATTAAAATGTAGTAAATTCTTTAAAATATATAAATGGATATGATAAATGATATTTTAAAAAGCTGTTGACAGGCCTGAACTAAATAATATTGTTACTATTACTTTGTTTAAGCTTTCAGTAGTTAAATGTAGTTACTGACAAATCAAATTGGCAATCATTTCCATTCAGTCCGATGATAATTTAGTTTACTTTATATGTCATCACATCCACTAGATGGCAGCATTTTATCGAACAAATATAATTTGACTTGAGACCACATTCATTTTCACAATAGGATGCAAAACTCTGAAACTCTCTAAAAAGAAAACCGATAATGCACCTCAAACTGAAGATTACACGAGCAGTTTTGTTATTGTTAGGCTATATTTGCAATTTTTCAGCAATAATTGTCTTAAAACATGATATTACCACATCTACCAAGAAATAAATTATTAAGACCATAACATTTAAATTACTAACAGAATTGTTTTAATTAATTTACCTTTATTATATTTTCATCAAATATGACCTTTCCAAATCAATTTAGTGGTAGGCTACATTGTCATAACTTTGACAATGTATGTTGTGTAGGGTGACCATACGTGCCATTTTTCCAGGACGCGTCCTGGCCAGGTTCTTATGGCCCAGGTTTTTTTTCTTTTTGCTTGTGCAGACCGATGACATCAGTTCCTTATGTTTTAAAGATGCTCTGGAGGTACTTTGAAATAATACAAAGCAATATAGAAATCCTGTCCAGGATGCGTCCTGGCAAAATGGCACGTATGGTCACCCTAATGCAGTGGCTAAACGATCAGAAATCGAGTATTTTAAGAGTCTAAGCTGCTCACAGACCACATCCTCCTAAAGAGCTAACAAACTTGTTGCGGTACAGACAGACACAAAAGAAAGAAGTTATTCTGCAAAGGCGGCGTCTCCTGTCCAAGACTAGACTGGAAAATATGACCTTGGACTGCCACCTCAGATGTCCTTCACTGGCGGGATGTTTCTGGTTTGTTTATAGGAAAGATTCAGTCACATTCTTTTTAAGCCAGTGGCACTGCACTGTTACAACACAGGCCTTTCCAGGGACTCATTTACAAAAAGTGAATATAAAAGCAAATTGGATTTAAAATTGGAGTTACATTGCCTGAATGCCTAAATCATACTGTCCCGACACATACAATTTTGGTGTGAAGACAAGTAAATAAACTGGGGATTAATCAAAATAACATATAAATTCAATAATGGCATGCAATTCAAAGTTGTTTGTCAGAGCTGTTTGAGTCTGGCTTGCATATGTCCTGATGCATTTCCCTTACGCCAGTGATTTAATAAAATGTTTTTAAAAATGTCAAAAAGGATAGTTTTCAAGGAAACATTTTCAGAAACAACAAGGATCCATGTCTCTACACCTTAAAAATAGATTCAAATATCTTTTGGAGACATATGCATTCCTGCTCCATGGCTGTTAAAGCAGAGAAAACTTCCTGAGACCTTAACAAACACTCATTTGGTCCAATCGTCTGCCGTCACAGTTAGCTTAGACCTCCACTGGGTGTCTGGGGCCCTGCCACACATTACCTGTCTGCTCCATTAACCTCATGTTTAGAACAAAAAGTCTCTCTAGATGTGGCTGTGGGGCACAAACCAGGCCCTGTCAGCTATACTTCACATCTTCACTTGGCCATTAGCACGTACTGTGGCCAAAACTGTTGGCAGGGACCACACACATGCACTCACACCGACAGAGCGGGGATAAAGACACAGGAAAGCAGTGAGAAGTGTGCACCGCTGCACAAAATGAAAAGGGATGTGTCTCTGTGGTCTTCCGAACCGGTCGGGCCAGCTGGAGCCTTTAACAAAAGCAAACAGGGTCATAAAGTGGGTGCAGAGAAGAACAGGCCTGGAGACGAGCCACTGCGATGTGAGGAAATGTGGAGGACACATGGGGCTGATTGAACAGTTCCTGCACAGTCGGGGAATGAGAAGACCTTAAACAATGAGATAAAGTGCTGCTTTTTGAACCGCTGGGAAAAACAACACAAACGGTCGAAGGGTCATGGTTATGAAGCGTTTACTTAAGTTGTGAAGAAAGTGGAAAGACCGTTTCAGTAAGTTCAGACCTTCACATCATTTTATTGTATACGCAATACCACATTCTTTCAAAAGTTAAAAGTTGGAGGAAAGTTAAATATTAATTCTACAGTTCAACAAAAACTGAACAAAAATCTGAGATTACTTCGTAAACAAGCCACATTTGTAATCCATAAATGCATTAACCATTTTACCTCTTCTTTACAATAATATATTTGCATAAATCCTAACAATAATTTCAAACCACATAAGCTACGATTAATTATAGAAATGATTAACTTGAGGAGATGCCCTCATTCGTGGGGTTACAACTGAGCATCTCACTAGCTTCATTCTTCATAACACATGATCACTCCTCATGGGTATAGTTGGAGGATCATTTTGTGCTTGACTTATCGGCAGCATACTTCATGCTGCTGATTCACTCCAGAGGCCCCTGACACAGTGATTGGACAAGATCAACAGAGATGTGACCTACTGATCTGCTCAAACCCATCCAGCTGACAACACAAATTCCTCTGGCACACATACAAAACACCAGCAGCAAGATTTCCAGTCAAAACCTTATCTCACCTTTCATTTTGAAAATGGCTAGAAAATCAAGCTAAAAAGTTGTTTACTCAAAATTTGTTACCTGCTTTCTTATTAGCTGGTCCAAATGTTTTTTTTACCAACAAGAGAAGGACGTCAAAGGAATTTTTATCTTCATGACAGCTGTTTGTCTGGCTTGTCATCATAACCTGCTTGCTGTCAACATGGCTGCTAGCCGATCTCATGAATGTGCGTATAAATACTACCACAGATAAATATTGTGTATATGCTACACGATGGGAAGGATTAGGGTTGTAGGGTAGATGCTTTTCATGTACGTGAAAACTGCATATCATATGAACGCCAACAAATTTCGTGTCATATGCACAAGAAAAGTGAGTATTACATGCACGCCAAACACGTGCGTGTTATATATGTACGTATACGTACTACGAGTTTTCTTTTTTTTGGCGTACTATTTATACACATTTTCATCTTGTAGCTAACTATCAGATTGCAAAAAGCATCTTTTGCCACTGACAGCCATTCAAATGTATTATAACAAAAAATAATAATATTCCCCTATATTAATGAAATAATTTTGATATATAGGCCTATTGTTTTAAAAAGAAAAAGTTAATTGCATCAGAATACACTATGATACAACAGTGGTGTTATTTTAATATTGTTTATTGTATTTATGAATTTAATTTGATTTAGTTTTAGTAATTCAACCTAAATCTATTTATTTCAGTCAGTTGCTAAAAAGCATTTCTATTTTTAATTTCAATTTAATTTTTTGTTTAAAGTTGTTTAGATTTTTCAAATTTCAGTTTATCAAAACTGCTTTTCAGTACATTCAGAAATACAATTTATCAATATTTCAAAAACATCTAAAATAATTATGAAATTAAGATGTATTAAAGTTAGTCATTCTCAAGATTAATGTATAAGTGAACTATAGTGCATTTTAATTTAATTACAAGTAACCTAATATGCACTTTCTAAAAACAGATTTAGTACACACTTTTTTTAATTTTCAGCTTTTTTGAAGTTAAAGGCAACACACACGTTGTATTAGTTTAGTTATAGCTTTAGTAGCTAAACAATAACAGCACTGCTAGAAACCAGCTTGTTCCAAAACATAGCAATCAACGTAAGCTGATTTTAGCAGGATTTTTCATCAGGGATCAGGGAAAACAGACGTCGTTATAAGGCAGACATAAAGTTATTTGTAATTCAATGTTTTATATCAACCCAAGTTTCAGAGCGTTGGAACAGCATTTCCACAGCAGAGCTGGGTCAGAAGTTCAACAATCTTAAGTAGGGCAAAGCAAAAATTCCTTCTTCAGAGACATTTTTGTAGGGAATGCACAGAGCAGGTCAGGCATATGGAAAGCTGGAGAATATGTGTGGATTGCACCAGAGGGAGCCATTAAATCAAGGTCATGTGATGCTCACCATCAGTCCAAAAAACTTGGTTGAACAAATTTGACAGATTTGGCAACAATACAATGCACTCAGAACAGAAATTATTAGATATGATTTCTAATGACTCCTTCCTCACTTTAATTGCACTGCATTTTTGCACATTAAATTGATTGGAAAAACCGAAAAAATAAATAAATAAATAAATAAATATATATATATATATATATATATATATACTGTGGATATATGTGCTGTCAAACGAATAATCACGATTTTTGTTTACATATATGTATGTGTACTATGTATATTTACACACAAGCATGCAGTATTTATTTTGAAAATATTTATATACATTTATATTTTTATATTCTTATATTTTGTATTATATATAAATATAATTTATTTAACATACACACATATATATATAAATATATGTGTGTTTTGTATTTATATACATAATACATATGATAAACAGTAATAAATAAAAATATAAACTTATTTAATCGCAATGAATCGCTTGACAGCACTTATATATATGGGTTGTGTTTGTGTTTGTGTGTGTATGTGCATATGCATATACAAATATAACACTAATACACATATTATTGACATATTACTGCATTAATATCTAGAACAATTAATTCTGATTTCAGCATGTTTTTTTCTATAATGACTGACGATTATATTGTTTGTTTGTTTTGTACAATATGCTAGATAAATATATAGCCTATATAAAAAATCTAAGCAGTAGTTAATGTCCATTTATTTTTGTGTTTATAATGATTTATTTGTATAATTATTTACTTTTATTATTTGTATTTGATTACTAAGCATATGCAATAACCAGAAAAACATTCACAAATATTACTCAGACAGACAAACAAACATACATGTGATGTAACAAAGATCACGCAGAAAAGAGCCCTGAATCACACTTGGCATGCCCAGAGTTGTCATTCCATCTAATCAACATAAATGTAAACAATACCACACATGAGACTGCATGGAGACAGTGGAGGCGTTTATATAAATGAGTATATAAGCAGTCGCAGCCTCCTCGAGACGTCCTCCAAGCACAATTAGAGAAAAATGGCAACATGGCGTGGGACGAAGAGGAGGGTCTTGGCTTTTATGCTGAGTTGTTCATCTGCGGTTGCCTATGAGGAGCCCTCTGGGAGGAACAGGACTTGACTGGCAAGTAGAGCTAACAGGGTTCAGATGGCGCCCCCGTGTTTGGGAAGGAGGTCAGGGGCTGTTACTACAGCTGTGGGTTCCTCTGCACCAAGGCAGGGCAGTGGAAAATAATATTACAATCATTGTATGAGGTGAACATTTTGGACGCGCCCAAAATCTTTTAAAAACCATATGGGGAGGCAAAGGAGGGGCAAGAAAAGTGTTTAAACACATGCAAGTTGCCACAGTCAAAGGAGGACAGAGCTGACATTGCTTAAATTTTATGTTCGACACACACATGGCATGTTAACGAAGCATGTAAAAGGGAAACAGCTGGGGTATATTGCCCTGCGGAGGATGTTGTCATGTTATGCAGTGCCATTTCAGAGCAAAATCTGATTGGCAGAAGAACAGTACTTGAGCTCAATGTGTAAGATTACTGAGAAACCAAACAAAAGAGCAAAACAGTCAAAAACTGCTGTTAAGTCTACAGCAGAAAGCCACTGCCACGCTAGAAGGAGATTAGAATCATGTCAAGACACTTCTAAAAATACTAAATACACTGAAAAAAATGACTTTTGGGTGTACTAAATGTTATTGTAGAAAACTGCTTAATTCCTACTTTGTAAAATTAGGGCTCAATGTTTACTAATTTTTCTCATGTAAAATTGTGGAGTAGTATGTGATTT
>JAUCMR010000052.1:14902563-14931381 GCA_032357425.1 Enteromius argenteus | reverse complement strand
CATGTGATTGGTTGATTAGATAATTGCATTAATGAGAAATTGAACAGGTGTTCCTAATAATCCTTTAGGTGAGTGTACATAAGAATCGCAGCAGTTTTCAGTTGAAATAAACACTAGAGGCAGTAAAACTCCCACAACTTTTATTCCTTTTCATACAAAAGTATGATTTAGCCTACAGGTATTTTTGATTAATAAAGGATAATTTTCACACAATTAGTTGCAGAATGTTATGTTATGACTTCAAAACAATTTTAACATCCTGCATGATTTGAGAACGGATACTTTTGAACATTGTCGTCACATGTACAGCTTCATATATATGAGTTTTCAAGTTCAGTAGGTTTACTTGGTAGCTCACGTGATACAGCGTTGCACTTTGGCGGTAAAAAGCACCGGTTCAAATGTCATGTAAAACAATTCGAAAAAATAGTTCAAATCGGCATAAGGAAGATAAAATAGCATGGCTGCATCAGCGAATACACTTTGCATTTGTTAACACTGTTGTGTAGGTTTGGGTTTGGTGTAGGGGATCTTTACAACTTGAAAGCACATTAATCTTCAGCGACACTCACTGGGTATTCGAATTTGAAGCGGTCGCAAAACGTACCTCAAGCAGCATTATAAAAACACTGCGATACGTGTACCAACCTAATACAAACCTGCCACGGTTCCATATTAAACGTGTTTTAGCACCACCCTCTTGACATTTCACTTTGAAACTGTGGCGAAAGATGCAGCAAGGTACATAAATGGGGTTGCAGAAATGTATGTAGAGGCATGCATTTCCAATGAGCCTGGTAATATACTTATAAGATAATTTACATGAGCCTACTATTTCTTAAAACAAAATCAAGCTAATGGCTCATCAGGTCTATGCAAATTAGCTATTTAATTTGTGTGAATCAGACATGAGTGCATGTGATGATGTCTGAGTGAGAGAGTTGTTTACCATCTAATTACTGAAGCCGAAGCCAGTTTGCAGACTGACTGACAAGATAATATGCCAATCAGGTAACTTTTCATATTTATTGTTCTATCTCTTGCTTTTTGAACCTCTAAAAGAACGCAACAATAAACTCGTCCCTCCCTCTCAAATTTTATCCACCATGTTACTTTCACGGTGATGTCTGAGTGAGCGAGTTGTTCGCTGTCTAATTACTGGAACTAATTTGTGGACTGACTGACAGGATAATATGCAATCAAGTCATTTTTCACCTGTACTTTGTCATTATCTCCCTCACTCACATTCCACACTTTTTGGACCTCTGAGAAAAAATTAAAAAGAACAAATTCTCCCTCCCCCTCAAATTTTATCCACTGTGTTCATTTTAAGACCAAGATTTTATGCCCACCATGTAGACGCTGAACAGGTCTATCCAGAAGTTCTGGTTTTGTTCAGGTTGTCACTTTTCCAAAAGGACCTTTCACTGAGACTATTAACTGTTAGCTTGCTGTCTGGGTTTATAGTCTGTTAAGGTTTATGTGTAATTTACAGTTCCCTGAGCACTGACTAAAAACCAAATTTTTGTTGTACAGGATGTCTGGCCATGTTGTCAGAACATATTTTCATGACCTTACAGGTGGCTTTGTGAGGTGTGCTGTGTGTCCCATTTGACACAATTAAAGAGAATATTTGCGAAGTGAAAACGAAACAATAATAATGTAGTACATTGAGCATTGAGAACGCTTCCTTTTTACGTTTTAAAAGGTGTGCAAGGTAATTACTCTAGATAATGTTTACCATGTCCTACATCACAAAATCATACTTAAAAAAAAAAAATGTCACAACATTCTTCTTAAATTGCCATCCTCTCAACTCCTGGCCTTATATATGTGGTCATGTCCCCAAAAGAGCAATGTCATGCTGGGGATATCTGAAAATATGAAGCAAAAGTGTCCATTTCCAAGGACATATATCTCATAAAATATTCACAGATCTGTGCTGACTTTAAGTCGGAGCTCTGCTGTTTTTGATTAATAAAGGTAAAAAATAAGTCTACATTTGGCCAAAAATAAAAAATTGCAATTTTAGATGACATTTATCTTTTTTCCCAGACAATTACTCTAGAATATTACTTTAACCAAATTTTCCCATAGCAAAATATTTTTGTTTATTGCAAAACACATACTTTGCCTTACTTATGCAATGGCAAGATTTTGAATTTTTAATTTTTGTGTTTGAAAAACGCATTTTATGCTCATTATTAAATATACAGTAGTTAAAAGATCAAAAAGATTACTACGTTTCTGGGCTTAAACGATGAAGTTCTATGGTTAGAAAGCTCTCAGATTTCAGCAAAAATATCTTAATTTGTATTCCAAAGATGAAACAATGTCTTACAGGTTTGGACATGAGTAATTAATGACAGAATTTCATTTTTTCTTTAATAAAGAACTAACTTTAAACTTTTGAATGGTACATTAAAACATTATAATTTCTGAATTATAAAGTTTTCTAACATTCAGAAGCTTGCTTTTTTTTCATGTGTTCCATCTAAACTATTCAGATTTGCCATCACAACAACAGTATTTAAACGGCACCCTGAAGTAATGGTTTAAAATTAGCTGCGACTACACAGTCCGGCGGCTGTCTAGACTTTTTGACATAAACTGTTTGTAGAGCCTTTAGAATTTTTTTGTTACGTAATGCAGTTGCTTGTTTGAATCGTAACCTAACCATGTCCAAACGACATGCTATTAGAAAATATCAAAAACAAATTCAGTCTCCAAATCACATGCCATGCAATAATAATGTCACAAGTCATAACAATCAGGAGGTTTCATAGGGTCAGTAATTTAACCCCACAAACACGTTTTAAAGCTTTTCACACAAAATCTTTAATAGCTTGCTGTACTTCTCCCTTCAACATTACCTTTGCTGTGGTAGCAGACATTTTATTAAATATCTAAGTGAGAAAATGCTTGTGTGGAATGAATTCCACATAGAAGAAAAAGAAATTGGCCTCAGCCCGTGGCTTAACATCTGGCGCAGTTTACTCTGGCAAGTCATATGTTATTCAGCAGAGGGAAAACATGACACCCTCTAGCTTTTCATTTTTTTTAAATTCCAAACTTAAAGCATAAGAAATAAGTATCTACTGTACATTGTTTTCATACATCGTAGGAGAGCAGCACTCTATTTGACAGAAGAGGTAAGCAACATATTTTTCTCATGGTCCATGACTTCCCCAGTGAATTCTGTCGTTGTGTCGATCCAGCTTTCTTTCCTGTGGATCAGCCCTCACACAGAAAGTCAGGGTTTGACAATGGGACATCTGCAAACACATTAATGCGAGTTATTAATGATAAATTGAGTTGAAACTCATTTGGCTTGTAGTTTGAGGTCCGATTCTGACTACAGAGAAGTCTCAAATAGCACTTGAGTGTGTTTTGATGATTAAGATAAACTTTGAACATTATTACTTTGCGTGGATTATTACGTTTGGCAGCTTTGATGGATGGTGTAACTACGTCTTTGGAAAGTTAGCATATAAACTGTTAACCATTGAAGAATTACGTAACTTTTTAGTTTAATGAGAATCTCTAACCTGTTCTTGAGGTCATCATGTTTTCTTTGGCAACAGGAAACTTCCTTGAAGTGTCATGCACCATTTTAGAGGCTAAACTTTGAGGCCAGCTGCAGACACTCTGGGCCTAAGGACATGAGAGAGCAACCAGGTGTAAGAGCTCATGAATGGGCGACTATTTCCCAATGTATTGGGTGGTCATGCTACACTTGGTGTTTCATTCATTTTCATTCTTAAACATGCAAATATGGGAAAGCGGGAAAACAAGTGTGTGCACCATATTATTTTGAACTGCAGTACTAGTCCAGGAAAAGGACATTTTAGGATCTAAATATCACAGATTGTTCTTTTGGCCTCAGCACAAAAAGCACAAACTTCTGCTAAAAACTGCATAGCAATAAGACAGAACTTTGCAACTGAGCAATTCCACTGGAACTCATTAGAAAGCTAGAAGTTTGACTGTGGGGGTTCAGCTGGTTCCCATACAACAACTATTAGCTTGTCATTCCCACAAAGAATCAATTTCCTTTGAAAAAATGTTTTGGTACTGACCGATCCAAATTGTTGATTATATCATAAACAGCAATCTGGAGATGAAGGCTGAAGATCAATTTTCACAGTAATGAAATTGAGAAAGAAATAATGGGATTGAAGAATAAACAGATTTCTTAAAGAAACAAATGGGATTGAGGAATTACATCACAGGGATCTTGCACCACATTTAAATGTCAATCATGTAATGTTAACGGTTTGTTTCCCGATTGGAACTTACAGTCATGACTCAATAAGAAAATTTAACACTAGCTATGACAAAACAACTCATTGCCTTTATGTACTGTATGTCGAGAGATGAAACATACTGTAAATATCATTTTGTGATATGCTAATCAACACACGAATGCTAATCAACACTAGACTTTCTAACAATAGTTATATGTCACTAGACTGACTCTTGATCATGTAGATCTTATTTCAGCTTGGCACGTGATTTTGATATTGTTCTGCCGAATGGTCCATTATTAGACTTGACCTTTTCACTTTAGTCATTGTGATAAATTATTGTCACATGTGGAAGCTGTTTATGCTTGCTAGTAATCAGATATCACATATATTACACTCTGATGTAAAAAAAAAAATCTCATTATTTGTTTAATGAACTTGAAAATTCTAAACAAAAATGCAACCCTTTTTACATTCATATAACCCTTTATTGTTGGGCAAAGAGAATAAATTGTAACACATCATGAAGTCCTCAAAATCACACTAACCACATAAAATTGCACCTGTTAAAATTCTATATTTACAAATTGGGAAATCAAACCAATATGAACATTAAAACTTAATGTTGCACATTGCCAATCATTGAAATAAATTTGTCTGTAGAATTTGTAACCATTTTGTAAATTTGCTCAGTGCCTTGGTTTTTTTGTAGTTTCATGCAATGCCAGCAACTGTAAAATAACGTGTATGTTTTTGCACAATGTTTCATAAACTCAAACCTAAGGTACCTTTGACAAGTGGAAATATTTGTTTTACTTGAACTCATAATAAAAATAATGTTTCAGAGTGCCTGCTCTGAATTTTCTGTGATTATGATGCAAATACTGCACTACTAAATACACTTCATGAAAAGCAATAAAGCACAGTCTCACGCGTCCAATGTTTATCTGTGTTCATATGCTAATGCTGGCTAATGATTGAGTCTAATGAATGGTACCTAGTACAAATAATGGTTTCATAGCAGCCTGGCTCTGTAACCATTAACAAGAACTATTGTGAAGTGGCTCAATATCCTGTGTAGAATTAGGTTTGAGGTCTATTCAAGAGTGTTGAGTGCCTATACAAAGTGTATTGTTGTTCAAAGCGAAATCCATATTTGGGGAATGTACATGTAGGCCTCTAAGATCCCAAAGAGTCCCCATTATCATCTTGTATTCAGAAAGATCTCCAAGTGGATGTTTACCACCATCATCATCACTCTGTCCAGAAAGGCAGTCAGTGTATCACCATTTTTTTTTTTTTTAAGTTTTATGTCTAACTGCTCATGAACTCTGAGCAGGTTCCCCTGGTGGTCCAGGTAATCCACGTGGCCCTGGTGGTCCCACAGGGCCTTGTACTCCTAGTTGTCCAGGAGGTCCATGTACCCCTGGCAGTCCAGCTTGCCCTCGGATACCTGCTGGTCCTTTGGGGCCAGGAATTCCATCTTTCCCTGGAGCCCCCATATCACCCTTCTGTCCCTTTTCACCACGAGGCCCTGGTGGCCCTAAAGACCCCTTTTCTCCTTTAAGTCCTGGCCCACCTTTAATTCCAGAAGATCCTTGTTCACCTGGATCACCCTTAATTCCCACAGTGCCCTTAAGTCCTTGAGGTCCACGATTCCCTGCAAGTCCCCTGTCTCCTTTCGGTCCCGATACACCTACAGATCCTTTGGCTCCTGTTTCTCCCCTGTTTCCTTTTGGACCGGGTGGACCAGCCACACCTATTAAGAATCCAGAAAAAAGACACTTAAAGAACAAGCAAGTGAACCTGTTTTTATAGACACTATAACAGGTCTTCAAGTTCAGCCCTAGAGGACCACTGTCCAGCAGGGGTTATGCCCCAACCCTAAGTTAATCAAGGTCTTCAGAATTTGATCAGAATTGGAGTAATACTCTTAAGTTCAGTAACCCTACAGGGCTGAATTTGAGAATCTAAAGGTAGACAATAACCTTTCAGAATAGTGACGTTCTGAATGAGCTTTGCATGACTAGTGTCTACCAGCTTCATCTCTTCAACCACCATTGACAGGTTCCTCACGTCAGCATCGAGGCGTACATTCAGCATCATGTACTGCATTCTCAGTGTGTCAGCAAGGTGAAGGAGAAGCAAGACTGTGTTGTTCAGGTTCTGCAAATCTTCCGTGTGACTGTTCAGCCTGGATTGGCAAGAGGAACTCTCTTGGTTGATGTATTGGTACATGCTCCGAACATGGCTGACGGTTGCTTTGAAGCTGGAAGAGAGCGTGTCGATCTCCATTTCAGTGGACTTCATTCTTGCATCCAAAGTCACAAATCGTTCCCCGGTCCGGTTCTCATAGTACTTGGCATGGTACTGGTGGTCATGCATGTTCTCTTCATGTTCATCAATGTAAGATGAGACATTATCTAGTTGCATCTGGAGGTTCATGACTTGCAGAGTGAGGTCATGCACCATCTCTGAACTCATGCTGATACGCTGATGAGTGGCAGAAACACCATTCTGAACAGCTCTCACGGTCTGCATGGTTACACTGGCATTGGACTTTAGGGTACTTAAAACTCTGCTGTAGTTCTGCCAGTCTGCTGTTATTTTTTGAAGCACTAAGGTCTCCTCTTCTGCCTTCCTCTGAAGAGCACCTATCCACAATGCACTAAGGGCAACAGTAGTGTTGACTTGTTGCATTGTGGCCTTCAAATCATACTGATCCTCAACAAGGGTTTTCATGCCTTGATCAGTTTCGTTGATGACAACCTGCCAGCCAGTTACCTGATCCAGGTACTGGCCAAGAGACTGATTTATCCGTTTGATGATAATTCCAAAAGACTGGAGGTCTCTAGTCATTTTGTTGCTGGATTGCGTGAGACTTTGCTGAGATTGGGTCGCCTGGTCCAACTGCTGCTTTTGACTGAGTACCATCTTCTGGATTTCCTCATACTCTTTCTTCAGTCTGGCAATCTCTTCTTGGTATTGTGCAGCATCTAAGCAGTTGGAAAAGTTGTTTACAGCGCTGATATCTGCAATACAACCACCAAACCGTGAATCTATTGTACAGCTGACACAAAATACACTGTAAATTGCATGAAAAAGCAGTTTTGTTTTAATAGACTGAGCACTCTGTGTGCACAGCTGTTTTGTAGGCCATTATTTTGGTAATAAATGATTCCTCATGAGTTTTTAGTCTCTGAGGGGTTCACCGACCACAGGAAGTGAACCGAGAGATTAGGCAAACAAATTAGATAAATCTAGCAGACCTATTTTAAACAGGAGCAACAGTGTGGGAACATGTTTTTCTTTTTACATTTTCATTTTCCTTTTGTAGATCATTGTTTTTATTGTTAACTAAACTATTAAAAAATGTTTTTGGTAATTCAAACAAAGCTTGTAAACTAGAATACGTACTGGAATAAGTATAGTACTTATAAAATAAGTAAATAAAATAAAAATATATTACTAAAATAAAAAATATAAAATTCAAAATATAAAAATACAAATTCAAAAATATGAATTCCTACCTTTTATGCTTTCTTGGACCTTTGAAATCTGTTTGCGGTAAAATGTCTCCTCTTCAGATAAGGTGTCAACTCTCCTGAAAACTGATAAGACAGATTTAACGATGTTAAAACCATTATTTTAGACATTTAGGTGATGCAAAACTAGCAAGCAAAATAACACGTCTTCTGAAGCAGATTGGTGGGTTTTTGAAAAAAAAATATTTCTATTTTTAAAATCACAACCCAAATCACTGACTTCCGGTAACGGCCATAGCCAGAAGTCAGTGAATAAAGCCTAGGATGGCTTGGGGGTGAGTAGATTATGAGGTCATTTTAATTTTTGGGTGAACTATTCCTTTAAGTGATCTGTTTCCACTGAGAATAAATGTGCTCAGAATTCTTTTAAGAACCTGTCCTCACGCACCAAGACTTAATCTTGCACTACGGGGACTAGTAAGGTATAATGGAACCTACCTTGTGGTTGTAATTTATATTCCAGCTGTATGAAGGCATGTCACCTGTTGTATTTTAAAAGGAAATGGCTTTTTTTTAAATCACTAAACAGGATACTTGTTACTTGATCTACTTGCCGTTTTGCAAATTTCAGATTAACTTCCTACATCAAATTCCTTAAAATAGTAGTATGCCTATTACACGCATACTTGTTATACAAAAACATTTTTGAGGAGCTCCAGCAATATGAAACAGATGTGTATGTGGCATCACTCTGAAATATCTAGTAGTTAGGCTTGTTTTTCCTTAAAATAAACCATCATCATATATTTTTCATACTTATTAGTTTGTTTTGCCACAGTTTAGCTAGATGTGGGCTGACATGAATGTACTACTGGCAAGCGTGACAATCCTCATGAAGTTCTTGTTGAAGCCCCATTGCATTTAGAACTTGGATTTGTTGTTGTGCACTTGTGCGCAGTGAAATATATTGTACGTATGATTCATAGTTCTTTCACTACTGCCTTTCGTTGAGCTTTTTAATGCTTGTTAGTGGGGCAAAGCATTTAGATTTGGCATCTAATATCACACATGATGATTTATTGTGCGGACAAGGTTTTGGCTTGCGTCTAACTATTAAATCTGGAAACTGTTGACTTTGAGCATTATGCTGAATCAAAACCCACACTGCATGTTGTAACCATGTGTATGAAGGATGAGAATTGGGGTGTCCTACATTCCATTCTCTGGCCCATAACTGACTTTTTATGTGAAAATGATGATTGCTGATTCATGGAAAAGTATTTATGACTACATCTCAACCTTGTGTGTTCTCTTTGGTGTCAGTTTAAAGAATGATGAACAAACATGGTTGTGTTTTGAAATCTTACCAAGGGACGCCAACACGGCCACTGCAATGATGAGCAAAGCTAAAAAACCATAAAGCATTTTGACAGCTAGCTGAAGAGAATGTGTCTGCTGACATTTCATACATCCTCCTCTTGCTCTTCCTGTGGACACAATTAGACAATTAGTTTTTATAAAGACACCTGGTATTCCTGCTAGATGTAAACTTTATCATAAACTAACCATTATATCGAACTTGTATGGAAAAAAATGCCAAAATTATCATTACATTGACTATTAACATCTACGTACCGCACCAAATCAAAACAATAAAGAGAATCTATTCAAATTCGACATGACTAATAATTCAACTCAGCTTGCAAATTCTCTAAATTAAGCTTTTCCAAATGCTGTCAAGAACTGAACATTTAAAACAGATGTACAATAAACACTTTAAACATCAGACCATTGCAAAACAAATTTCAGGCACAATTTTCAAATTTATCAAAATAGTCAGCTTACTGTGTAAGTCTCTTTTACGAACTCCTTCTTTTTTACTCCGTCATGCCTCATTAATAAGAAGAGCAATAATCTTTAAGAAAGATGAATTTTTCTAACCTCTCAAGGGAGGAATTTCCTCTTCTTCTCCAGTTAAGTCCTCCTCTACAAAGAGAGATTGCACAAAATATGAATAAGTCACAGCTTTACAATTTATAACATCGTACTTGAAAGTAATCATAATTCTATTAAATCATTGTTCATCGTATTGGCAAATCAAACGGTTTCCCGTGAGACTCATCATCCACCTCCTGCACAGAACAAAAACACTGTACCATCATAATTTCCACATGTCAGGTCTAAAACTTTAATTGCAGGAGATTATAAGAGGACAAGATCCACTGCAAGGATTAAACACATATTTGGTCTTATAAGTCTATATCAAGAGGGCTCAAATGAAACTGAACACAGAAAAAGACTCCACATACCATTAAAAAGCTGGTTCTCGTAGCCACTATAGCTATCTGCAAAAGAGGAAAAGAGCAGCAGGATTGATGTATGTGTTCGCAAATTAAGGTCAATATATTGAAACATAAACTTATTCTGGGAATAACACACATACACTCCCTTTATCACCAGAAACATAAATCATAAGAGTTAAATTTCCATAAGGCCTGCTTGCTAGCACTCTGCCTTCAAACAAAAACCAGTCAGCTTGGACAGATTCTAGATGAGGTCATTGCTGGAAAGAATCTTAAATTACAATTACACAAAATTGGTGAGGGAAGTGTTTTTACTAAATTTGATTGGATCTTTTGGAGAATTTATTCCCTCATGGGTGGAATAAAATAGCCTGGAAATATTTTGTATGTCAGAGATGCTCTTGAAACATGCCAAAACGGGCCCTTTTGAGTTAAGAAGCCCATGTTAAGTTTGTTTTTAATGGCATACTAGATTTCCTTTATTTCTTTAAATATAATATGTTTTATTTATTTAATTTAATTTATCTGATGTTTTATTTAAATGCAGGCACTTTTACCAATGGCATATTTTAAATAAAATAATTACATTTTTGGCCAACTATTTCTTGGCTGCAACACCAAGAGATGTTTGGCCAGGTACACAATCTGCTTTGGATGGGAAAAACCACAGCTGTTCTGGCCACAAGCCACAAAAATAAAATGGTGTGTGGTACAGGATATGACTATAAATAGAATAGATAACGGATGATTGAAAATCTGGAGAAGGATCGTTATCAGAGATTTCACTGTTTTTTTTTTCTTATTGCAGCCACCCATGACAGTCAGTACTACCTGCTGAAAAACAACCAACATGTGAGGTGCTTCAAGTAAGGGAAGCAATGAGAAATGGCACCAGCAACAACACTACAGTAAGAATAATAGCTCTGCCTTCTTTCTTTGCGTAAACATTTGGGAGTTGTTATGAAAATAAACCTACTCTGTGATGTAGAAAAGTGGGGACGTGTTTAAACGAGGCGTTTTAGGTGGGTGTGGACAAGTCATAACTTTTATAAAGAATATCACTTTGGTTTTAGGATTTTAATCTTTGCAACTTTAGGGATCTTATCTATGCAGCTTGTAACATTTCAAAGAGAAAGGAAAACTTGAAATCGCATCATATGACCCCTTAAACAAGGAACAAATGTAGAAGAGTCTCAGAACTATATCATGAGGAATGACCTTTTTTGGATGTTCTGAGTATCAATGTCGTTTTATGTGGTCTCCAAGACCACCAATATCCCACGAACTATACTTTGGGAAGAAGGAATACACAAAGCATGAACATGTGAGGACATCTTTACAGAAGCCTGCAATCTACCATGTTTTAGAGAGTTATGGTCTCACTGAAGACAAGGTACACTCTTAAAAAAAAAGGTTCTTCACGATGCCATAGAAGAACCTTTTTGTCTAAATGGTTCCATAAAGAACCTTTAACATTTAAAGAACCTTTCTATTTCACAAAAGGTTCTTTGTGGCAAAAGAAGGTTCTTCAGATTATAAAACGAGACAAAAGATATGGTTCTTTAAAGAACCTTTGACTGAATGGTTCTTTGTTGAACCAAAAATGGTTCTTCTATGGCATTACTCTGAAGAACCATTTGAAGCACCTTTATTTTTAAGAGTGTAGGGTCTGCTTTGAAAATTGGGCTTGAACTCAGAAATATGAAAATGTGCCACTGTGTTCCTGTCTGAGAAGAAAGAGCAAAAGTTATGGTGACTCAACATCTCTGCAGCTGCAGGGTACTGGATTGGTACTGAAGGTAAAGAGTTGTTACTGGAGGTAGGCCAATTATCACTGCCAATGTTGTTAAACATCAACCTGTTTTCTCTGTATCAGACACTACTGTTCAGCAAGCACCTTTACAATAACATCCCTCAACACCTAAGTCAGAGTTCGCACCTGCTTTGCTTTTCGTTTGTTTTAAATCTTGGGCCAGTATTTTTCAAACCTCGGTCACGTCTTGGAGCTCCACTTTGCATGCCAGACCTGCTAAGCTCATGTGAAACTGTTTATACCTACTACTCAACCCGCTGAGGCCAGGTCTACCAGAGCCAGAGTGCTAGAAGGGACAAAAGCTTGATGAGGGAGAAAGTGGAGAGATTTTACATTTCCCCACCAGTCCTGGCTACACAGGTGGCTCAGAGCAGACGCAACCTTGGGTCTTGTACTAGTGTGAGTGTTGCCAGCAGTACAGAGGAAAAGGAGGGGACCCTTCGGTCCGGTCTGGATGTCTGCATTCCCTTTGAAAACATTGCTTACAGGGAAGCCAAGAACCTTCAAAAAGCCCTACAACTGAGTCAACAGAAGTAAACTTAAAAAGGTAGAAATTTAATGAAAGAGAGAGGATTTTGTAATTAGCTTGCTGGGTCATTCAGGGATCTGGAGGAAATGGAAAGTTTCTACATTTGGTTAGAAGTCTAGGAACATAAGATGAATATGCCAGTGTTTATAAAGGGTGGGCACTCACAATCTGCGTGCTTTCAAAACTGAGTTGCATGATGTAAGGTTTAAACAAGCAGGAAGTCTTCAGTTTACATGTTATACGATGGTACTTAAAGTTGGCCATGTCTGTTGTTTGCTCTCTAAATCAACAGCAATTCTTGACCATGGACACATTTTAGGTAGCATTAGAGGGATATCAATAGTTATCTCAGGTGTACACAAGTAAATCAGTCCACTTGGGCAGATGTTTTACAGTATGTTAGCAACCAGCTATGCAAACAATATCTGTGCCCTACCCAGACATTAAAGGCTAAAATTTCATTATAGGTCTTCTAAACACTGTGAGAATAACTAAAACCATATGACTCACTCAGTGGTAACATGTAAATAACAGGTCAGAGAAAATATTATATTGTCAGCGCCTAGTACAAAGTCTTGGTCATCAAGATGTAACAAGATACACTTAATACACCAAGATTTGGCTATCAACATATTTATGTGATTTATTATGAGGCACCCATCAGCTCATCCTCTTTTCCAGAAAACCAGCAAGAAGATATTTAATACAATACAAGAGTTGAGAACCCTTTGGAGAACAATGCTTAAGATGATATCTCCTTTCAGATCTTCCCAATGTCAAAAGTTCATGGTTAATCTCTTCAGCACCTTCTACACTGGCCAAAGATTTCAGAGGATTCTCCTATTCCTTGCAATGGAAAGCTACACGAGTGAGGTGTTCCGGGGCTTTGATGTCCTGAAGAACGAATTGGCATGGTGTGCATGATCTCTAAACTGTGGGTTCAGGAGGTTGCCCAGTGCCTTTTAAATGGATACCCTTTACTGAAAAGCACCAAAACAGAAAACATCCAGTAATACGGGTATTATGTGACCAGATGAATGCAGTGGGTATAAAACATCTGACAGAAATGCCTGAAACTAGAGATGAGAAGCAGTGAACAGGGTCTTTCCAAACCACAGAAATCCAACCACAACTAATAAAGACAAGTGTCTCTACAGTTCTGGTTGATGTATAACTGCTTTACACGCATTTGAAAAAGTATGAGCAGTTCTTCCCAAGAGTTCAACCATAGAGTTCAATGAAGAGTAATTGAAAACATTCATACTGTATTTTATAATTCACGAAAAACAAAACAATTGAAAACCGAAGGTGAATCTCACCCCTCTAAACTCCCATCTTTAGATATATGTTTACAGTCACACATGGGTTGACTTAATTGCATGAAAGTACAGGTTCTTGGATGTTTTACAGCTTGTTTTCTGAAGCCAAACTTTTTTTTTTAAGACAACCCCATTAGACTGTAACAAAACTGTTTTTTTCTATGACTATTAAACAGGTCCTTATGTTGTCAACTCTAAGCAAATATGAAGAGCAAGTGTGTTTCATTACACTTCTATTAGATGTAATCAAGATTAAGAAGAGCCTATCTGCCTATTACAAATAGATGTATCGGTCAGGGAAAACAGCTGAAAGGAATGTATGTATGTATGTGTGTGGTTAGCACTGGCTCCACACCTGCTGCCCACACCAAAAATGAAGAACTCCCCGCATATCCCTCACCGCATGAGGAATGCATTAGGAGCCATGAGGAGCTTTCATGAGTTTCTGGATTATGCATTAAAAGAGTGAAAAAGTGACCTTCATCTTGGATATGTTTCTTATAAATTAAATGTCCTACCAAAGGATGTAGATCCACATGTTGTATTTCCCTTAAAAAAGAACTCACTTGGCTTTTTTTGAAAACGCAAATTATCCAGTGTTGACTAAAACCAAGTGCTACCCCAACAGTGTGGTTTATCTAACAAAAAATTCAACAGCAAATGGTGTCAAGCTGAGAGTGATGAAGGCATGATGTATTCTGCTTTCAAAGTAACAGAACAACTAACTCGCATCCAACATCAACAGGTCCCTGCTGTCTTTAGACCTCCAAACTGCGGTCTTTAATATGTGCTGACAGCACGCTCATGTTTACAATGATTTTCACACATGAATTAAAAAACCATAACACATTAGTCAGTTGGAATCAATAAAAAGAAACATTGCTTACCTTTCATGTTGATTCTGTAAAGTCAGCCCAGGTCAGTTTACTGTGGTAAAGATGATTGCACAGACTGAGATGTATTGAGATGCAACTTGAGATGAGTGACTATTTCAGTGACTCATCAGAATCCAGAGCATCAATCAAGAAGCATACTGGTTTGTTTACACGAGGTAAAGCACCAAATCTGTGGAGTTATCCAATGTTGAAAACTCCTGTGGTTCCAGCTGGCGTGTCAGGAGGACCCCTCTATAACATGCTGCCTCTTTGCTATAGAACCAGAGGAAAGTAACTCCTTGGACAGTAACCATGTGCCGCTTTGGGAAACATGCTGGAGAGAGGGAGAGATTGTTTCTGTGTGGGAAAGGGAGGGAATGGATGAGGGGAGAAGGAGGAGAAAAGGAGGAGGTGGGACATGGTGCGTGTGCTCCAGTGAGTCAGTCCTGAGCACCGGCCTAATTGCTAACAAATGTCTGGTATTGGAGCAACAGGCACCTTTATCTTCTCTGGCCTCTGTTGCTAGAGATTTACACATTCTGTTTGCCATATGGAACAAAAAGGGACATGGTGTTCCTCAACAGTCGGTTTGTTGTTGTGAGGAGAGATAAACATTATTGTACTAGTGCTTTTGTAAATGCAAAGTGCAGCTTCGTTCTTTTTGTTCACTATTTTGTTCCATTTAACAACATCAGCATTCAGTTTGAAATCAAGTCAAGTGATACAGGCTAAGATATCTTTGGTATTTCTGCTGTAATGACAAAGCTTCTTGTTTTCAAACTGGGAGTATTGATATACTGAATAAATTAACCATGACTTATTACTTTAAAGTCATCTGTGTCCCCATTGTAAACCCTGTTAAATCAATAATTTGTCATTTTTTACTCGTCATGTTGTCTCAAATTTGACTTTTAATGGTTCCAAATAACATCAATGGAGATGTTTTGCCATAAAAATGTAATATAGTTTAATATAGCTGTAATAATACAGCTGCAAGGTTTCAATATGTTGAAGCATGAATATGATTTAAGAGTCTTTCAGTAATGAATAACTTCACTCTTTTTCTTACAAGAAGCCATTGTATGATTTGCGAAGATTTGGAATATAGCACACAATATATGGGATATTGCTTTAAGACAATGTTTGTTGTTTACCATCTGTAATAACTTATTTAAAAACAACAACAACCAGTTTTTGCGTAGAATGTGATTCTCTCCGGGAATCTTCTTCCACATGCTCCTTCCACATGAGACACACAATACACACATATCTTTAAAGTCTTCTGTTTTTCATTAAGCATGCAGTATTCATGAATCATTAATTAATTAAAACCATCTAAAACCATTAATCATGTACTTGTCATAGAATTACACCATTTCCATGTTATCAACTGAGAAAGGTCAATTTAGAACAAGAAATTCTGGGAATTCTGTCCCATGTGGACATTTTGCAACCATTCATGGAGCTTGGTTTTGGGAAAAGGAAGATGATATAATGTTTCTGTTCATTCTCATGTGTTCATAACAAAAACAAACATTTGCCCCACCTTAAGATCAGTTCTCCCATATGTCTGTAAATGTTCTTTCATGATCACCTAAGAGAACAAAACAAGTCGATAAAGTGAAACACAAAGTAAAAGAGTGAAAGAAAGTAAAAGTGCTGTTTGTCAGGAATATTTTAAAGCAGCACACTGTAATACCATGGCACATTTCTAAAAAAGAAAATAATGGTATATCATGCTAAAATAATGACAAAACCATAGTATTTGTTTGATGGTGTTTCTTTTGGCAATTGCATACACTTTTTGGCCTTGCAATCTGTGTTAAACACTTCCTAATCCACTGTTCTCACAAAACCTACTCTATAAATAAAGCTGAAACTGAACTGAATTGAATTAGTAAAAAGGTTATACTGTTTCTCATTTAACTTGTGTGCAAGCTCTCACTTGGCTGGTATTCATAGTTCACTATTGTGTGCAGATATGGAAGCAAATGTGCTTCTAATAAATAAACAGACCGAGATTGATTACGTGTTTACTGAGGAAAGAGAGATGTGCTGACAGCTAGGATGAATTTGTATTTTAACGGTTACGGTTTATCAGATTTTACTAGTAAAATAATATTTTTGGGACTGTTGAATGATTTAAAAAAAAAAAAATCAAACCTCTGAATTTTTATTGCATTAAAAAAGTATTTTATGTGAATGCGAGGCTTAGCTGATGATCTGTTGTTAATTGCACCAGCCTACCTCCACATGCGGTGTTAGCATGCATCAAATTACTCAACAACCACCAACTTTCATCTGCTTGCCAAAACTGTAAATAATTCCAGCAAATAGAGTACTGTTTAATAGACTAGCACGAAAACCATCTGGTACTTAATATGCTTTCAAACTGATTCAGATGGCTTTACTAGTAAATAGATAACACCCAGCACACTATGATGCGTCTCAGAATTAAAGAGTTTGGCGACATTTCAGAATATGCAAGCATATTTTGCAAATTTTGTGAAAGCTGTTATACAAAAATATACATACACACAGAATATTCTAAATGTCCCCTCAACAGACTGTTATGCCTATTTATGATACTGTCTGCCTGTGTTTACTTCAGTCTCTGCCATTCGTAGGACTCACTGCCACCCAGAGGACAAAACTAAAGTCACTTAAATTAAATTAAAGAGTTCACAAAAGAAAAACAAAAAATACTTGCATTTAAATTAACTGACTTTACATTAAAATGGCTAAGAAGTAAAAAGATAAAAGGAGATTCCTCGAATCAATGTTAGGAGAGCAAAACAACGTTCTGGCAAAGGTAACTGTAGATTTGAAACCCCAGTGTCATAGCATTTAAAACGCCTAGAAATAGGGTGAAACGTTTAATACTTCAGTGCTGCGAGTGATATTGACAGAGGAGGACCACTTACCGACATCGTTTTATGAGATTTTAGGGCTGACTGAGGTAATCAGACCATGTGCTGGATGTAAAAGAAGCCCGTTGCCAGTAAGAAAACATAGTTAAAGCCAGATATTCAAGATGAAGTCAATGTCCAAGACCATTGACATTTGAGGTTTATTTTTTTCCCAAAATGCTTCTGTCATTAATTACATTTTTACATTTTCTGAAGAATATGTGAACCGGTTTGATCATGGTAGAGTTTGGTTGCCAGGTCTCTTCATGACTCACCTCCTTCCATAGCAAAGTTATAACACACACCTTCTTCAACAAGCTGTATTATTTTTGTAGTATGAGTTGCTGCTGAAGATTAATACTTAGTGTTAGTTACAGGTTTGTTTAAATCAGTATAAGCAATAATAAAAGTGATGCTTGCTTTGGAAAACATATAAAACACCAATTAAAAAGAGAGAGAGAGAGTCTAAGAGTAAAACAGAGTTAATACTGTTTTATGAGTAGGACGACTTGACAATATTTTACAGATGCATGACATTGGAAAGAGGTGTGGCTCCACAGTGCAGCTGTTTTATTTGTTTGCCTGCATGTCCTGTGGGTTTAGACATGCTGCTACACCGTGCAATATCCCAAACATGCCTTGAATCACATTTGCCTAAATATCAGACTATTATGAGCTGTGCTTTCCTGACATTTAGGTTCCTCTTTAGAACATCTAAAAAAAATAAATAAAACAACTCTAGGAAATGAAAGCTAACTGACAAGCAATGACATGATTAAAAAGCAGTTTACATCCACTACAGTAGTGATTTGGTGCCTAAATGTGTAATATGCAATAAGTAATGATGTGTTTTTTCAAAACTATACATAATAACCCCTCACAAAATAACATGGTTATATCTGTTATGACTGCGAGCATTATACATCTCAGTATAAGCCTTTCATGAAGGCCTTGCACTTTTGCCCTTTCTGTTCAGTTTTAATGAGTAGTGTTATATAACCAGCAAACTAAATGGCACATAACTGGAGTCACCTGGGTGAATATACGGGGTCAAATGGGTCATACAACAGGTTTAGTCAAGTGTGGTTATTTACCCTTAATTTTATTGATGGGGGAGGGTTTTCTTTTTCCTGAATATGTTAGTACTAAAACTTACTAACTCCTCTCCCAAAGAATAATTTTCCTCACTGTTATCACCAGCCTTATTACCAAATCTTGGATTCAATCTTTTTATCAACTTGTTTTCTTTCAATTAACACAGGTTGTGTATGTCTTTTTGCAAATGTTTGATCATGGCCTCATTGATCTAAGCTAATGAACCTCAGATTGAACACTGGCAAAATTATCAATAGTGCTTTTTCAGAAACTGACCGATCTAAAAAAAACAAAAAACAGTTCTAACTGAAAGAATATAAGTGGACTGAATCCAAGATTCAGAGATAAAACTGTCCAGTCATTTTAAACTGGAAACACCAAGTTAGGTTAGGGATTTTCAGGGGTTAAGCTTGAGCTTGTATAACCTGCACACTTGTTTTAATAATTTCCGCACTGTTGAACTAGTTCTACATGATTCACTGAATTATTCTAACATCAGCCAAAGCAGATGTTATGCAGGTCACATTAAGGTGATTCACCACTGTTAAATGTTGGAACTGTCCCACAGTAATGAATTATCCACATACAGTCTTTGCCGGTAAATTCTAGAGGGCATATTTTCCTGCAAACTCCATGTTTAGGCTGTGCCTCTACAAGCACAACGAAAGAGCAAGATGGTGCAATATTGCCCACTTCTGGTCAGACAGAGCCTCTGCTGTTGACAATAACAGTTTCTGGAAAAGTCCAAAGCCTCAGCCATTCTCATCCCGTGAATCACGTCGTCAACATCACCCAGCCTCCCAGTATAAAAACAAATCAGAGGAGGCTTAGTCCATCTGCAGGGAAGAAAAAGAATCCAAGCAGGGTGAGTACAGAAAGCATATTGCAAGGATGTTGACAATCTTGTTTATATAAATATGGATTTATAGACATTATTATTACATAATTGTGCAGAACGTATATATTTATGTAAGATGCTATTTATATTCTGGTTACAGTGATGTAATGCCTATTTGACATGCTTTAAAACTGCATTGTAATTAATCCTGCATTTATGCATTTTGCCCAACTGCTGAGCAATAACCCACCGCTGCATAAATGTAAATAAGATTCAGTTTGGCAAGAGATAGAATAACATATCATTTATGCTGCTTTTGAATTACAATCCATCCTCATGTGGTTAATGTCATCCAAAAACTCAAACTGGGCTGTTTGTTGGGGTGAGTTTGTTCCTTCCCTAGGCGAATTTGTATTGATTTTTTTCATTGCAGAGAGGAATTTGTTTCGCATCCCCAAGCCGATGAGGGGAACTAAGCCAGGTCAACTGCATTCAGGATGCATACTGTGCCCCAGCAAGATATCATTAACCAAAGCAAATCCTCTCACTCAGAGCAAGCCATCTGTGTGATACTTACAAACACCACAGAGATCATGTGTAACCCTCATTCCAAAACAAATATTACAAGATTAGGCAGAAGGGCAAGATTAATTCAAACAAAAGCAAGAAGATAAAACAGTAAACTTGCAACAAACAACTTTTTTAAAGAACTTTAAGGTTAGATTATGGAGAAAGCAAAACACTGCAAGCTGCACACCATATTTTACAGCACAAAAAGCAACTTTCCATGTGACTCTGTACTTCTGTCTGCTCATTGGCTCTTCCAACAACTGTGCATGTTTCTTATGTAACTAGGCTCCTGGCTTTAGTTAGGGGTTCTATGTACACGTACGGAGGCTGAAAAGAGGAAACTTGCCCCAGTCAGTGACTGACTCAAAGCTTTTATGATGTTTACTTAGACTCTGGTGTGAATTACAAACTCAACAGCAGCTGCTGATGACCAGTGGTTTGTGACATGATTAACGGAGAGCAGCATTATTAAAAAGGGTAATCTACTTGGAATCACAGACATTTTTCCATACTCACAAAACTGGGATTAATTTTAAGGAGCAAGCTGTGGTGAAGGGGATTTGCTTTCAAATCTAAGGAATTGGTGAAAGGAACATTTTAGTTTGCTACACCTCCAATGATTTTGGTATTCAAAGCCTTTTGGTTGATACTGGTTAAAGGGACAGTTTACCCAAAAGTGATTCATCATTTACTCATCCTCATGCCATTCTAAACCTGCATGACTTTCCTTCTTCTGCACAACATAAAAGAAGATTTATTTTTTTAGCCAAAACAATATTGGACCCCATTCAGTTGTATGAAAGATTTGTATTTTTTTGTTTTTAATTTTACATTAGTTTTTTGTGTTTTAAATAGAGAAAAGCATTTAGATTTAAAATGGCACAAGGTTGAGAAAATTACAGAATTTAAATTACAATTTTTCTGTGAATTTTGAATATGTTGTAGATACATATTTTTTTGGCTATGACATTATATAGCACAATATATATATATATATATATGGCACAATAAATCTGTTAGGCCCTCTGCTCAGAACCATCAAGGTCACACAAAGATAAATGCCGTTATTTGTATCACCTACGATATAAATAGACAGGCTGATACAACAGATTCATTGCCCACACAGTCTGTCTGAGTGCGTCACACACAAACCGGTCATTTTTACCACAGCTTAATTAAAAAAGTTTTACTATTAAATTACCCACTATTTCTTGATTTATATTCCTAGTGTTAAACCATTTCTGAAACCAGGACACTAGCAGCCACCAAAGATGAAGGTCTCATGGTCTCTGCTGGGACTTTCTCTTCTCTACCTCTCTGTGGATTGTCTGCTACCACCAACTAAAGAGGAGCTCAATGGTAAGTTTTTTTCTGTGCAGACTTGTGCTCAAATAGGGACAGCAATGTAACAGCTTTTACTTTTTGGCAGAGATCTCACTGCTTGGTGAAAAGTACCTGGATAAACAGATTGAAAATGCCATCACCGGGGTGAAGGAGATGAAGACTGTGATGGAGCGAACACAAGAGGATCACAAGAGGTTCAAGGCAGAGCTAGAGAAAACAAAGGAACAAAAAGAGGTAGATCTATCTATCTATGATATAACATTAAATAAAAATTGACATTAGACAGAATTTATTGAACTTGGTAAAATTACATTTCAACAATTATTAATATTGTTAACATTTCAAGTTGCATAAATGAACTATCAATTAAAATAATTGTATCAGTTGGATAATCTACATATATTAATACATTTTTAACATTTCAAGTTGTATAAAGTAACATTAATTAATTTATTATAAAATAACAGTAATATATTTTTTTTAATTAAAATGAACCAAGATCAATAAAAAACAGAATAAAATATGTAGATCTACATATATTATCAAATTTTTTACATTGCAACATTGAATTATTATTATGAATTAACAATGAACAATAGTACAATTATAAATTAATATTAAACTAGATCAAATCATGAGAAAAATGTGTCTAGATTCAAAAATTATGTAGATTAATTACATAACCTAGATCTATTACTGCATTAACATTTCAAAGTTGCATAAATTAAAATTAGGCAATTTATTATGTATTTACAATAATATATTTATATTTTAATATAAGTTTTGTTAAAATAATATATGTATGTGTACTGTTTATTATGTTTATATAAATACATACATACAGTATATATTTAAAAATGTTCAACATGTATATACATTTATATTATATTTTATATTATATAAACATATTTCATATATAAACATACTTTTATTAAATATTTACATGCATATGTTTGTATTGGCATAATATATATGCACAGTACACACTCATATATTATACAAACGAAAACTTTTGGGATGTGAATGCAATTTATAATTTGACAGCATTATCATATTTAAATTATGTAATATCTATCTATTTTAACATTAACCTTGTTGTTACTTCATGACACCCATTGCATAAACTAATGTAAACAAAATGAACCTTATTGTGAAGTGTACCTGTGATCTACTAAAACAACCTTTATACATTTTTCAAATTTGATTTAAGTGTCTAAATATTTTCTGGCTATTCCATCAAACAGAATGCTCTGAAGGAGGCTGAGGAGATGGAGAAGAAGCTGAGTGAGCAACAGAGTGTGTGTAATGAATCCGTGCAGGCTCTGTGGGAGGAGTGCAAGCCCTGCTTGAGGAAAACTTGTGTTAAGTATTACTCACGCACCTGCAGCAGTGGAGCCGGCCTGGTGGGACGACAGGTGACACGTCTGCACAAACATCCCTGCAATTATCCTGACTTCACTCTGGTGCTTCCAACGATCCCTCTCTTTGTCTGTTTTTAGCTGGAGGACATTTTGAACAGAACCTCTCCCATCTCCATTTGGATCAACGGGCAGAACATTGAGACCCTGAAAGACGAGGACCAACAGCAGACCAGACGCTTCCAGGACCTGGAGGAGCGGTATACAGAGGTTACAGATGGAGTGGACAGCATCTTCATGGACAGCAGGAAGGTGTTTGACCACATGCATTCCTTCCACCAGCCCAGCTTCTTCCCCAGCCCCTTCCGTATGCCCAGCATGTTTGGGAGTCAGTCCAGCCGGCCTTCTCGTGTCTACATGTCTCCTCTGCACAGCCCAGAGTTAACAAGCTTCCATAGCTTCCACAGCATGTTCCAGCCCATGATGAACATGGCACGAAACATGTTTGAATCTTTCGGGCCCTACATGGGAAGTGATATGGATTTCCCCTTGGAAGGTAAATGTCAGGGTTTAAAAGTGCTGTAAGCAATATTCATCACACTTAAAAGGACAGTCCAACTAAAAATGCCATCACCGTTTATAGTCATATCTGGGTCAATTGAAAATTTAATTGAAATTGCTTTACTTGAAAAGGTCAGTTGGAAATTTATATATACATAAATTAGTGCTGTGAATTGATTAATCCAAAATAATAGTTTTTGTTTACATTTTATATATATATGTGTGTGTGTGTGTGTTGTGTATATGTATTATGTGCATATAAAATACATACACATGCATGTATATATTTAAGAAGAATATGTTACGTTTATATATTAAATATATTTATAGATTATATAATTTCCATATATATATATATAAGCACATGTACATATATTCAAAATATGTCTTTATATATATATATATATATATACATAATAAATATACATGGTACACATAATTACATATAAACTCTTCATATATATATATATATATATATAAATATGAAGAATTTATTTGCAAAAACAGATTTAAAAAAATCATGTTTTTTATTGTTACATTTTATTGTTTTTTATTGTGTGTTATTGTGTTAGTTGTGTTTTTAGTTATTATTTAACCTAATTAAAATATCCCAACTGCAGTTTGATTGAGATTCATTGAAATGTTGGAGTTTTATATGTATATATATAACTTGTATTCACAGATGGCAGAGTAAACGAGGATGTTATTATAACTAAACCATTTGGAAATGATAAGATGACCTGCAGGGAGATTCGTCGCAATTCTGCTGGCTGCATTAAACTGAAGGATGAGTGTGAGAAATGTAAAGAGATCCAGCATATTGGTAAGTGCGATATTAAAATACACAATTTTGTTTTATTATTTAATCCAGCATAGAAGTTAAAAAATGCTGTCCCATTCTGGGAGTTTTGATGAGAATTCCATCTTACAATTATAGCTTTGTTTTCTTCTTCAGACTGTTCTGGAAAGAGGCCCCTGGAAGGCCCCCTGAAGGAGGAGCTGGAAAGGGCTCTTGCCAGGGCTGAGAGTTTAACCCAGGAGTACAACAACGTGCTAAAACGATTTGAAGAGGAGATGTTCAACACCTCTAATGTGCTGGACCTGCTCAACAGCCAATTCGGCTGGGTGTCCTCTCTAGCTAACCACACCAAAAATGAAGATGGCTTCTTTAAAATACAGGCAGTAAGTGCTAATTATGTGATTCAGCACAACTGTAAACTCCATCTACTGTGCAGATCGTTCAACTGCCAATATTTCATGTGCAGGTGATGTCAAAAATATTAGATAAAGCAGAGAACCCAGGAGACACTAAAGTGTCAGTCAAACTGTTTGACGGGCCAGATATGAGCTTCACAGTGCCAGGAGACATTCCCTGGAGTGACCCGAAATTCTCTGAGGTGGTGGCTCAGGAGGCTTTGGATCGTTACAAACAGAACTCTGTGTGAGTCTTAACACCAATCCATGTTAATTAGCTAAAAATCTTATTAATATGATTAAAAATTTATCAAATATATTCATGTTTTCCTCTCCAGGGTCACAAACTAAACATCTTCTGAAGAAGAAAAGATATTCTCTGAGAAACCTGAAAAGCACTTGAGAAGATCCTTACGAATTATAATACTGAGAGATGTTGTATTCATGTAGCTGGATGTCTTTTGTCTAGCATTATTCCTGCTGTTTTATCCTGCTTAACACTCAGAGGCCCTACAGAGACTGTATAGAATAAGTGCTTATGACCTTATAATCAACTGTACATTGTCAAATACCAATAAAACAAAATTCCACATCTCTTATGGAGTTAAAAGATATGTGGTATACAATTTCCAGCACAGCAAGACAATTTCACACTGCAGATTTTCAGACATATTTTAATAAAGGGGGGAAAAAAAGTCACCTTTGGTAACCTTTACTCTATTTACTCCAGTCAGGGGAACGTCCATTCTCCATCCAAACAGCAGAAACCTTTAAAACAAGACTTAAGACATAACTCTTCTCAAACCCTTATTATTAATTACACTTAAAATAAATGATTTCTGTGCTGTTCTGCATTATGCATGTTAATAAGTTTTGCCATCTAAGAAAATGTAATTTACCTATGAATTAATTGCTTCTGCATGAATTATTTTTATCTTGATGAAAGATAAATGAATGTGTTAATATAATGAATAATTAATCTGAATATATAATTTAAAAAATATATATATATACGACTTATATTCTTTATACTAAAATATTTTGTTTTAAATAATATATTTTATAATACAGTTATATATTTTTAATGTGGTAAGTCAGGGTAGAGTCATATATAAATTTTTGATGCATGAAAAAAAGGCCTGAGGGACAGAAGCACTTTGTTCAATGGAGTTTACACAGCCTCATTTTCATCTGCATTAAAAATGTGTAACCTAAGTTATAATGTTTTAGCTCTAATCAAATTAGAAGATCGAAACCATGTATAATTTTTAAAAATAATTATTCTGCATAATTCAGTGTGGTTTTGCTTTTATACAACAACTTATACAAAAAGTTTATAGTAAGCAACTTTTAATTTAGATACGATAATGGTCTAAATAATATTGGTAGTTTTTTCCTGCACCAATGAAAATAGTTCCACTCAAAGTAAAAACAGGCTCAATCTTCGGGTCTCCAAACAACATTACAGAATCAGTAATCAATGAACAAATGAGTTTATCATAAAGACAGTAGTCACTAGGTTTTCTTGAATCTTGAATCAGTGTTTTTTGAACTCGATCTTAAAGACAGTTGCTTATGAGTTGACTCTAAAGCACTACTAGAAAACAGTTGGAGCGCATGACAAAAAAGGAAATTATTAAAATATTGTGCCATTTTTATTTTGTGTAAAAATCACACAGCTGCTAGTTCATTCTGCAGAGACACATCCATGCAGTTAAACATTTATGATCCCACAGCCATTGTATAAGCAATTAAATAGAATATTTGCTGTTAGTCAGCAATTAATGCAAATTTACATATGAGATCAAAAGGTGTGTATCATACAATATACAACATACCCCTGATACAGTAAATCAGCCTGAACAGCAGGGAGAAAAAGGCTCACCTTGATTTAACATTGGGAGGGGGATACATTACTGTGAAAACCTGCACACCAGGAAGTAAGGCTTTAAGGATGAGTAAAAGAAAAACACGGACATCAGTCAAAACAAACCGACGAATGAAAGACACGGTGCAAGTCTATGTAACAACACAAATGTCACATTAGTTCAGATGTTACAGATACAAATAGAGTGGTTCATCGTTAAGAGCCTTTTTTTTACAAAATGAGATTGTGAACGACATGCAAAAATAGTGACGAGAAAAGAAATGAAAGCCGAAGGGGAGAAAGTGCAGTCATTGTTTTAGGTCTCAGGTTTACGTACTGATGATGTCACATGAGTTTATGATCCAGGACTGAATCAGATCACGTACCGTATGAGGTACAGCCAATATTTGAGACTGAGAGAGGGACACCTGCCATCCCGGGGTGAAAGACTGTACAAGGTTGAACGGGTCATTTTGTAAGAACACAACAGAGTGTGTTAAGAGAAGAAAAGAAAGCGGTTTCTGGATGCCATACATTTTTTAACTGCAGTCCTTAAACTCTGTCACGCACATGAAACAAACACGCACAGATGTGCCACCCACTGGTATGGCGAGGAAGAAATATTAAAGGGGCAGTTCATCCAAAAATAACAATTCTGACATTTGCTCGGAACACAGATTTTCGTACTTTCATGTGACACAAAAATTTAATTTTTGAAGAATATCCTTGTCACTCCTTTTGATATAATGAGAGGGCTTACTAACAAAAACCATGTTAAAGTATCACATTTAACATTTCCATTATATTTCTAATTATTAAAGCCATAAAATATCTTTTGCATGAGGAACGGACTGAAATTTAAATTGTTATTGGTAATGTCATGGTTCTGGAAGAGAAGTGACTGAGTAGTAAACATAAGATTCATTTGAAATTTTTCAATGATTCAAGATTAACCATTAAAAAAAATTATGAATCATTCACAAATTTGACAATGATTCAGTCAGAGTATAAGAACACTACACAAAAAAGTGATCTTTTGTATTACTGGAGCATGAAATCCTTGTTTACTGTCCATATTTGAAAAAGATCAGACACCGATATTCTTATTCTTCTTTTTAAAAAAAGTCAAACAGGTTTACAATGACATGAGGGTGAATAAAAAAAGAATTTAAATTTTCGAGTGAACTGTCCCTTTAACAAATGCCTGTCAGAATCAGTTTTCTAAAGCGTACTTCTGAAATAGTATGATCTCCCAAAAATCTGTTCTCCCCTCTGTACGACCAGTGCATGGCCTAACATGATTGTCTGAGCACACACGGGTGCCTCTAACATGGAAGAACATGACAAGCTGCCTCAGGACTCTGGAGAACAGGAGGGGAAGAGGCTCCTTCATGTTTACCAGAATTACAGCCTCCTGCTGGCCATGACGTCAGGCTCTTGCCTCACACACTAAACATAACCTGCAATGTCTGGGGTATTACACATAAAACCGCTCAGACTTTGTTTCATCAAAGTGCCATAACGGATAAAGTTCCTGTACCCCATCCCTCTGAATGACTGTGTGAGACAGAACAGTCTGGAGGAAGCAGCGATTGTGTCTCTTCTCACACAGTCAGCAGAGGAGTGGAGACGGGTGAAATGGACATCCTGCCAGAGGATCCAACAGACCACTCAAAAAAAACTAAACAAAAACAAATAAAAAGAAAAAACTGGGGTAATCACTCTTTCATACACACAAACATTCAATCTGAAGCGAACACACACACTGTTTACAAATGCGAAAAAGGTCTAAGCTGTTCCAGTTGCACTTCAAGCGATATTCTTTCTTCTAGCAGGTCCTAAGAAGACACAATTTGGAAAAAATCAAATTGTCAGACATTTGAACAGCTTGTCTTATAAAAAAAATGATCACATTCTGTGACATCTCACACTACCTTCAACTGCTGCTGTAATTCACTGTTGAGTCTGGCTAAAACCGTATTCGTTTCTTTGTTTCTTCTAATGGAAGCCTGGATGGCCTTCTTATCTTTACCGATAGACCTGTTTTTAAACAGAACAGGAAGAGGAAGTGTACTTTAGGGTAAAAGCAAACACTGAAAACATCGCTGGGCGAACTTCAACAAAAAATCCAGTACATACATACATATATATTATATTATATATATTATAAAAAAATATTATATTGCATTTCATTTATATTTACATATAAATAAGCATTCACATTTATTTTACATTTTGAATATAATAAAAATAATTGTATCCAGAAATATGCATTGGCTTTTTTTTGTTGTTTGTGGTTTTTATTGTTTAATTAAGCAAATCATGCCACAATCTATTGAAAAATAAAATAAAATAAATTAAAATGTAAAATTTTATTAAAAATAAAATTTTTTACTAAATTAAAAATAAAATTATTTATTATTTTAATTTATTAATTTATTAAATTAAATCTCTCCCATTGATCTTTACCGTGGAATTGAGGGCTGGGTTGCTAGAACAGTGGCTATGACG
>JAUCMR010000052.1:14876333-14893865 GCA_032357425.1 Enteromius argenteus | reverse complement strand
ATATATTATATCAAGTATATTTATATATAATATAAAATATAAGAATATTAATATAGAAATGTAAATAGACATGTAAATATTTTCAAAATATATACTGTATGTGTGTGTATTTATATATACATAATAAATATACACAATAAACATTACGTAAACAAAAACTTTTATTTTGGATGTGATTAATCGTGAATAATTGTTTGACAGCACTAAATATAATATAATATAATATAATATAATGTTAGTAGGGTTATTGTATTACCTTAATAATAGATATGACTGTATTATTACACATTGAGTACCTGGTTGTGCTTCTCTAAAAGGTGGCCAAACAACTCCTGGCACTGAGGGCTGTCTTTCCACATTTCCACCGCTGGCCTGGCGTTTGTGCTTCCTCCAGGCAGGGGGCGAAGTGGGAGGGGACTGGTGAGGTGACACTACAGGAGATGTGGTGTCCGGCTGGAGTCAGAGATAAACAAAAATTAATTACTTAGTAACTTTACAGACTTCCAGCCAAACAGATGGCCTTGGAACAGCAGAGATACATGCTGAAGTAAATAAATGGTCATTTTACAGAGGCAGAACAGTACAGTACACTTAATACAGAGACTGAAGCATCCTGGAGTTAACTGCCTTGGCACAAAGAGTTCATAAAACTCTTCAGTTATCAGATCAGTGCTTTAACTACTATCACACAACACCCCGAGTGATAGCAAATAACCTATAATAACAATCATAAATCTCTTAGTTGTGTCAAAGACTAAAAACTAAAATCATGACAACAAAAGGAAACTAAAATGAAAAAACAATCTAAAATATATAAATAGAGAGATAAAGCGCAGTGAACAGTTGGAGAAACCAATTTAATACTGCATCAGAAAAATAAAGTATTGAACACACTTATTTACAGAAGTTAAATATGATTATATGTTTATTTTCCCTTTTTTGTCAATACTGCTGTCTAATAAATATGTAATATGTACTACATAATAGACAGTAAGAGATCTAGTTGACAACATTCAAAAGGCCTAATGCACTAATTTCATATTTCCACATATTATTCAATAATAGAATACAGAATATATTCTGTAGTACCTGTGGATCTACGGTGGGCACACAGGGCTGAATCATCTCATGCGCTGAAACTTTTTTGGCTTGCACTCGGCCTGGAGGTCTGGGGAGGTAGGGTCCCTGGTTCTCTGAGTCTGCGAACATGACTGCGTGCCTCGTCTCCTGCTCGTTCTTGCCCGTCACAAAGCGAGGGAGGGGCAGATCCCTGACTGCAAACACAACTCCACATTAGACTTCTGCATTCAGACACAGATTTAATACACAACTACTGTCAGCAGTGCTAAAAAATAAGCACTACTAAACTGACATTATTTGCTTAACTTAACAGAAAATTATTCAAAACACCTGACTACCGAGGTCGAAAACTTTCATTACTGTATTTAAAATCAATTGAACAGAGGTCAATAGAAATCAAGTTCAACCAAAGCCAATATAAACTCAAGGGTACTGTCAGCAATTTCCTGTTGACTGTGTCTTTGTATTCTTGCAGTGTTTTCAAGGCTACGAGCTGGGTCTTATTTCCTGCTTATTTAAACCACTGTCAATTTCTCATTCTTTTACAAGGTCTTGTGTCTAACTTCCCAAAATTCATGTAGTGCTTTTGCACAGGACTTCCTGTCAGGGACTGAGTTTATAAAGAGAACAGCCATGATAGTAAATAAACAAACAGGAGCATTTGCATTTGACTTAAAGGCACATTTCACAGAAATATACAAATAAAACAAAAAATAAACAAGCAATATAAATGCTCAACATACTGTTCCAGGACACCCAAACATCAGTATTAAAAATGGCTCATGTTTGCAATATACACATTCAGTTCTTTTCATCAAAGAGGCTGTAAGAGTGTCCTCTAAATTTTGTTATGTAATGGGCTACAACTGCCACAATGGATTAATTTGTCAAACGAGAGTCTGCAAAATTACAATGATGTGATAACTTGACATTAAAAGACCATTTTGATTTGGGGCATACAGTACACACATGCAGAAACAGCTATAAAAGAGTTTAGAAGGTGGAACCCACCACTGTTCAGGCTCTCCACGCGCAGGGGCAGTCCAGACTGGGCCAGTGCAATGAGCTTCAGTGCAATGTAGAACTGACTCCGACCGAAATGGCCGAGGCGTGTGGCCCCGCAAAGTTCAGTAATCTAGAACAATGGAAACAGAACTATCAATCAGATAAACTGACCTTAACATAGAATACAAAGGTGAACACACAATAGCATGACCAGCAATAAGTTAATGTCAGTGTAAACACACACACACACAATATATTAGTTGGATTTGAGATAACTGAAAGAACATTTAATGAACTCGGAACACTGAAACAGTCAGGAAGATATTTATTAAGAAAAATTTGAATCTAATGTACAAGTGTATAACCATGTACACAGTACACCACATAAGCTAAAAACAAATTAGTCAGCTCATCAAGTCTGCATTTATTTTCAAACAGTGAAGAAAAAAAAACAGCAGCAACCATTTAAATACCTGTTTTTTATTATCATTTTAAAAAGCAGCCTAATTTATTCCTTTCGCAAAAAAAAGTTGAATTTTTAGAAGCATACCCTCAGTGTCACATGATCCTTCAGAAACCACTCTAATACACTGATTTGCTGCTCAAAAACCATTCCCTATTATTATCAATTCTGAAAACATTTGTGCTGCACAATATTGTGTGGAAACTGTGATCAATTTTAGGATTCTTTGAAAACAGAACAGAAGCTGTTTGAAATAGCCTTTTGTCAGTAGTGTATGTAAATACAACAATATGATGTCACACAGACTATATTAAATTAGCTGTTAATCAGTCTGGTACATTAAAGCTGATAAAATGTAAAACTGTAACTTGAATACAATGTAAGTCGCTTTGGATAAAAGTGTCTGGTAAAGGCATGAATGTAAAGTATTAAAAATCCATTAGTAAAAAAACAGCAACACAGAAATACTTTGCTATTTCACACGTGTAAATTTAAATGAACTGGCCTTGATGACCCCCGTCAATTACTTAAGTGTATTAAAGATCAATAAATCTGCTGCTCAGACAAGACCAACACAATAAAAATATGCAGTTTTCACTAGCAACTCATGGACACGCCCCTTCACTAAATTCTGGCCACAAACCTAGAAGCACATAGACTATGAAGACCACTCTGTTTTTTTTTTAAACTTGTTATGCTCTAACAGTGCTGAATATAGCAACAGATGCTTCCAAAAAGATGCTTGACAGTACAATCAGTATCAGAATAAAATGAAATCAAATATTATCAACAAGTTATGATCAGCTGAACTATAGTTAATAAATTAAACTGATTCTTTTGACTCCTTCCATAAATAAAGGGTCACATGAACCCCAAACCTTCTCTTTGCATTAATACTCTGATATTTGAGAAAAAGCACATTTCTATATGGATCTCATGACAAAAACAGAAAATTACTATTTATGCTGATATTTAAGAGGAAGCAGGCACAACTAATAATTCTACAGACTTGCACAACACAGGAAACAAAGTTTAAGCCTCCAGATGCATCACCCTTCATCTGTCCAACTCAGCAACAATGAGATTCATTCATCAGATCGGTCTAAACGCTCTTGACATCGACCAAATGATCCATTAGAGCTATTAGCGTGTCTGAAACGATCAACTCGAGCCATCAGTTCAACTTACCGAAGTGTATAAGCATAACGACACGGATCTGCTGACTAATACACACACATCTGAATCACATGCATACTGTACCTGATGGACCACTTCGTTTGAGAGCTGGGCCGCCCGGAAGAGGTCCAGAACTTTAACATTGGAAGCCACTTTCTTGGCGTTATCCACATCACATGAGAGGAAGAGTTCAGAGTAATATTTCTGCTCGACATCGCTCAGTGTTAAACTCTCCATCGTGGCATCAAACCCGCAGCTGGTGGCTTCACCTTATCAGGCCAGTGTCCGTGCCTTTCGGGGTACGAGCAAGACAAGAAACTAGCAAAACACAAGTAAAATCCTTCTATGAAATGGACGGACTCGAAAGAACGAGCTTCGGGGAGCTTGTTGTTGTTTTATGTACCGTTAGTCGCTGTCTTTGCTCTTGTCTTTTGGCCCTCGCAAAGTCAAGCAAACTAATAGAGCCTGGGACGTCGGAATTCAGCGGTAACAGCGTCAAGACTGGGTTCCGCCGTCGCGCTGGCTCTTTAGGAGGAGGATATGGCCGTCGGTGGAGCGGTGGAGCTCGTGTAGCCGCTGAGCGATGTTAGGAATAAAGTTTCTGGCTCTTTGGGCTGCTTCTCTCTGCAGACAGCGCCGCCATTCCTGGACCCCGTGACGTCATGCCCAAGCGCGGAGGACCCGGATGGAGTGTGGCGTCACAGACGTGCCGTCAGCTGGCGTGTTTGTAAAAATCTGCTGTTTCATACATGTAAACGCAAATTTACCTCATTTAATCCGTGTTTTTATATATGGATAATTTGGTTTTTTTTTTTGTATTGGTCCTCTTAAATATATTTGTAATAAAAAATGAATTCTTACATTGAATTGAACGCGATTTATAATTTATTTATTTGTTTAATTATACATATTTAATTCTATTATTTTTGTTATTGCGCCAAAATTTACTTTGGTATGAAAACGTTTCCAAAGTCTGTATACTATATTTTGTATAATTTTTTTCTGTTGCAGATTCTAGAAATTTTAGGACCATATTACTTTAATTTTAATTTCAATTTAAGATATACTTATATATATATATACTTACTGTTAAACAAAACTTACTTTCTTTGCGGCACATATATTATTGGATCATTAGACTAACGACAAATTTACTTACGCATTGAACCACTTTTTTTTTTTTAATGTTTAAGTTTGAATGAACTGCTGAGTTAGCAGCCTCTGCAACACCTGTCTCCCCTGGGAGGGGCTATCTAGATAAGGGGAGGGCTTAATCATAGCGGGAGGGGTTATGTCATGGTGTGAAGATAGTGGGCGCGGTTATCGCTGTGGTAGGAGGAGCTAAAGCTATAATATCAGGGGTTAGTGTTATGAAGTTACACGGGGTTGTTCACCGTGGGAGGGGTTAGTTTCATGGCTCAGATCATTCGCAATGAGGAAATCCGATCTGATACGTGACCGCTGATCAGTAATCAGATATGTTAACAGGACCTTTTGACACAGACTCCTCATAAGCGCTCCAGACGAGCATCACTGGACTCTGGTTGCGATGGAATGGATTACTTTAATTTTGACTGTGTCTATTGTGATTATTTCTTTTCATCTTCTCTTAGGCAAAAGAAGTCATCCTAATGCTCCTCCATGCATAAGAGGTTGGATCCCTTGGTTTGGTGCTGCTTTTGAATTTGGCAAAGCACCTTTGCATTTCATTCAGCAAGCCAGAGCCAAAGTAAGTTTGTCCACTGGGAAATTACTTGCATAAAGAAGCACAACTGTATAGCGTAAATTATTTGCATATGCATATAGATTTCAGATATTTGTTTTTAGGGATTTTCCCCCAGAACATTTGTGATGTAAATTGAATATTTAAAAATATACTTAAAAAGCTGGTAACAATTTTTTGGCATAAATCATACAGGGTTGGTCTGGCAATGGGTCCAGAAGTCCAGCTCCTCCCCTGCAAATTTTGACGAGCCTGTTGCACTCACCTACTATACAAAAATGTAAAAGTGCAGTGTGATCATTTTGATTTTGAGAGCAGAATTTTTCAAAGTAACAGACTGTCAATATAATTATATATTTTAAACATATAAAATGAGCAGCATGTTATTACTACGATTAATCTATTGGAAAATTTGCCATCAAACTTTGTATCTTAACTACTGTACACATCTTTGGTTTGCTTTATTTATTGTGATGACTGGCTTTTTGTAGGCTACTTTCAATACTTTTATTAGCAACTACAAAAAATTGATCCAGATGCTTTGCTGGAGCCCTGTGGCCGATGTTGACATGTTTTGTTTTTGTGCTGTGCCATACTAACCGAGTTTGAAGACAGTTCACTTCAGTACTAATTTATGCAACTAGGACAGAAGCTGCACACAGTGGCCCTTTTTGACACAATTTTTTGTTCTGGGCACCGCTGTGCCAGTTCTCTGAAAGCATGGGAGATAATGAAAGGTTTGCTGAATAGACAACTGCTCTATAAAATTCAGTAATTGCTTCTGCCAAGGCAAGAAATCACACAAAAAGAGTGCTTTCAGGTTTTTAAAGGTTCTCTGGGGGGGTCACTGAGTAAATGCATTTAATTGCCTGCATGTAAATGCACTTAATTTGCATCTTAATATAAGATTTAATCATTTACATAATAAAGCCTAATTTCTAAAAGTATAATAGTATAATTTGTTCTTCTAGTATGGACCAGTTTTCACTGTTATAGCTGCTGGGAAGAGACTGACGTTTATGACCCTAAATGAGGATTTCCGAGCTTTTTTCACCTCCAAAGATGTTGATTTTGAACAAGCAGTGCAAGAAGCTGTTCACAACACAGGTATGTTTAAATGTATAATTGATTGCTAAAGCACTTGAATCTACATCATTAGTCTCTCATACATGACCGTAGACTCTGAACTCGATGATTTATGACTGTCCTTGACCTTGACTGACTTCCTTTTAATACTGCTGATAATCGAACGTCAGCAGTGCTATAGTCTGTGATTATGTGATAATGTTAACCTTGGGTTCCTTTCTAGCTTCTATCAGCAAAGACAGTTTTTATAAAACCCATCCAACCTGTGCCACCATAATCAAAGGAAGACTGACTCCGGGCAACACGGCAGTGCTATCTGTTCATCTCTGTGAAGAATTTAATGCTCATCTGGAGAACCTAGGAAGTGAAGGATCTGGACAGCTGAATGAGATCATCAAGTATAGACTTCTTCCTTTAATTATTTACATTGTGCTAAAGTTTCTCTTAGACATGCCTCCCATACATTTCAAAGCAACTGGTAAACACAAAAAAAGGAAATTCTGGTCTCAATAATGTCATTTTATATTAATGGATTATGTAGAGTACAACATACATAGCTATAACAGAATTATGCAAGACAAATGCCTAATATTACCTAATTTGATACTGCTGATTTCCAAAATATTAGAACATACCACAAAAATCACACATGTATAAACTATAATGGATTTATCAAAATAACCAAAATAACCAAAAATAATTCAAAATGAATAATTTAACTTACAATCTGCAAAGGAGTGGGAAAATATGTTCAGAATTTCCATTTAATATCAAAGAGCGTAACATAAAAACAGAAAAAAGTAATTTTCTGTCATTGTTTGGATGTAGTAAAACAGTATCAGGTCATGTTTGTGTTTTCTTGCCACAATGGCCATAATTCTAAAATTGAAATCAAAATCAGGCATAAAACTTTTGACTTCAGCAAGATGGGAAAATTGGCTGAGAAATTGTTGTAACCTGGCTCAGAGGAAGATAAGAACCATGTCTTTGAAAAGTGCTATGAAATCCATGTCTTATTTTGTAAAAAGTGTGTCATGCTTAAGGAAATCAGGCAGTATTTTTGAAATCAGCACCCCAAATTATTAAGAAACAAGTAGTGGATTTTATTAAGCAAATGTGATGAAGTGCAGTGTAATACACTATAATATATCAATTTAGTATTATATAAAAAAATAGCATTATTTCTTGAATTGTATTATACACTTTGTTTCTTGTTTTCAGGAGTGTAATGTATCCAGCAGTAATGAGCAACTTACTGGGCCGATGTAACTCCCCTAACAACGCTCTCACCAGGCAGGAGTTCCTGGAGAAGTTCACAACGTATGATGAAGGATTCGAATACGGCTCCCAACTCCCAGATATGTTCTTGAAGTGTGTGAGCACTACTGCCACAATATTACCGAAAGCTGCAATTATTTACACAATTAGTCTCCTGAAGCATGTTTACATATTATTTGAAATATAATTGACTAAAGGCCTTGCAAATTAGCATACATTTCTGTTTAAATCTTTTATTTAAATCTTCAGGCAATGGGCAAACTCAAAGCAATGGCTCCTTTCTCTGCTGAGAAATATGTCTATGAGAGCGGAGGAGACCCTTTACAATGAGAATGATGGAAAGGTAATAGTTAATATGTAAACTCCTCCACATGGTTATGATAAAAGACAGTGATGGCCTTTATAGGGATCAGGTTTAATGTGTTAGTTAAATTAATCAAAAAATGTTCAACCGTGTAATTAGATTATTGTACTAATTATTCTCTCTAAAACGTATTGCATTTCTTATTACTTTCTAAATCCCATGTCAGCTTTGTCCAGTAATGCAAGGATATTAATGATAGACATGACCTTTTACTTCTTTCAAATACATAAAATTGTTCTTGCACTAACTTAGAGTATTTAAAGGGAGAAAATTACATTAAAACGTACAATGCGGTTACATGTTCTGCACAGAGCGCATTCAGGGCTTTCCAGAGGTACCAAATTATTGGATGTTTCACCATAACAACTCTCTCTTTTTTTTTCCTAGAACTTTTGAGGTCTTATTAGGTTAAGGCCAAGATACAAATCTATAATCTATAATAATGCTTCCTCCATGTTTCCTCCAGTCCAGTTGTCCTCTCATATCAAAATCCACCTTCATATTTGCTACTTTTTTTTGGACTGTTTTCTCTTGTGTATAGTGCTTAATCTGTGCCTATCTGTCCTGATTTAAGCGAAAATTCCCCAATATTATAGATAGAAGACTCTCAGTAGCAATGGTTTTAAGTTAAAAATGTATAAATGATAAATTTGGTGTTCTACAGACATGCAACTTTTCACTTAACAAGATGTTAAGTGATGGACTGAAGCCATTTTGGTTACTGTTGTTAGTGATGTTGACCTTTAAACACATTTAAGGAGTTTAATGCCAAACTTAATCTTCCTTATGGGTCTGTTGTAAACATTAACATGCCTGCACCAATAGAGGGAGCTAAGCAGTATCTATTAGGCTTCCTAGCCATTTTTACAGGTCTATGGCATTTGAAGTTTTACAGTTTTGTCCTTCTCATCATCATAAATAATTGTTTTTGACTTTGGAATCAGATTAATATTATAAATCTATCTGCAGTATTTGGCCATTGTATAATAAAATTCCATCTGTCACTGTTTCTCTTTAGACTTTACTACAGCACTTGGCTTCTGCAATAAGTGACAAATATCTTCCCAATTATGGCTTACTTTTGCTTTGGGCTTCACTGGCAAATGCTATACCAGTAAGTGAGAGGTTCAGTGCTATTACACAATATCTTTCTATGTGATAGCTCAGATCTGACATGATGTTTTCACTTTATTCTAGATTACATTTTGGGCCATTGCATTTATTTTGGCCAATCCTGAAGCATATAAGATCGCAATGGATCAGATCAACACTGCCCTCAGAGACCAAGGTAAAAAACAATATTTTAAAACCAATGGTTTTCAAACTATATAGCCCCACACTGACTGGTTTCTTCAATCGCTTGCAGTATAAACATAGCTATGTATTATCAGAAAAATGTGTGGTTTGTAAGATTTTTTATGTTTTTAACTCACCAAAGCTGCATGTATTTAATCAGTAATATTGTGAAGCAGTAATATTTTAAAATGTAATTTATTCCTCTGATGACAAAGCTGAATTTTCTGCATCATTACTCCAGTCATCAAGTGTCTCATCATGATCCTTCTGAAATCATTCTAATATGCTGATCATTATCAATACTGAAATGTTTTTTTTTTATATATATATATATATATATATATATATATGCATTCTTTGAATGCTCTCTAAGGCTTCTTATACATTACACTTCCTCCATTATTCACTAGGGGGCAGCAAACTCTCATGCATAATGTTTGACAAGTCTTGCAGTTAAATTTTTTTTTGCATTTTATGTTACAGAAATTTTCTCATATGCTCTAATAAACATGATGCATATTGCATAATGCATACAGAGATGCATGCGCCTCTATGTACATTACAGTTAAATATAAATGTTAAAATTTGTTTCACTTTGCTTGTTTAGATCTATCCAGACTTTGTTACTAAATTAAACTTGAATGAAGCTGCACACGACAGTAGAACTCAAAGCTATGGATAGGCAATATAGTACTGGTGTGTTTGCTTTGCATTCAAGACAAGGAGAAGACAAAGGTGACCCTGGATGACTTACAGCACATGCCATATGTGAAGTGGTGTATCATGGAAGCCATTCGGCTGAGGGCCCCTGGAGCCATCACTCGTAAAGTAGTGCGGCCTCTCAAATTACAGGTCAGCCATCACAGATTATTCATCGTACAATGCATTTTATTTCAGTGTTTTTATGCATGGGTCTATAAGTGTAGTCTGTACGTGTAGAGCTATATGTATCAGTATTTTAAGATCTGCCCTTTTGACTCACATAAGGTGTGAAGCAAACATTACCAGGCTTTTTCTCATCTGCAAAAAAAACAAAAACAAAAAAAACTGTACGCATGTTTTTTGCTTTTCAGAATTATGTTATCCCACCTGGAGACATGCTGATGTTGTCTCCCTACTGGGCACACCGAAACCCCAAGTATTTCCCAGACCCGGAAGATTTCAAACCCGTGAGTAACATCACCCTTCTGAATGACCTCAGCCACAGGATGAGGTTAACACAAATTCCTCTATAAACCAAAATAAAATAGACACAAGACACATGCTCATAAAATGTTTTTATAGCAGGTAAAGTGCTTTACTATTAAATCTTCCTGTACTTTTTTAGTTTTCTTTTTTTTTTATGTAGTTTGTTTTGCTCTATGATGGAACCGGCATCCCTTTTATTGGTATTTTCTTTCAATAAAACTTCCTCCTTCCATTTTGTCTGGTCACAATGTGCTTGAAAACTCCAGCTGTGCTCCATTAAAACAGGAATAATAGGTCTGTATGTGTTCAAGGAAAGCCTGACAGTTATCTTTACAATTAACCTTCCGGCAAACACCTATAGAGATTCCATTACACTTCTGTCTACTAATGTCTTAAAGGAAATAGCACAGCTCACAGAGACTTGGTCAGACCTACATCTATATGCTATAAATGCTGTTTTAGCAAAAGATAGCCTATATGTTTAGTTTTGAATCAGCTCTCATTTATCTAGTGGAAATGCATTTAAAGAGTACATTCATGGGCCCATTTCTTCATTTTTCTTATACTTGGAATTTAAATATTTTACACAACGAATAGATACTCTCTTAAATACAAAGGTGTTGCACGATGCCATAGAAGAACATTTTTTGACTAATTGGTTCCATAAAGAACCTTTAACATCTGAAAGACAATGCACAAAATGGATTACTAAATGGTTATTCAGTGGTCTTTTGCATCGAAAACTATTGTTTTGAATCTATGAAAACCTTTGAAGGCAGGATTTTATGACCGGTTTGAAAGATTAAGTTTGTTGATGCAACTCGAGAGCAATTATTCATTTATGCCCAAAATAAATCCACATTAGTAAACAGATGGACATTGCATAGGGAGTTATTCAGAGATTACTGTAAATATGTCTTGTTATTAAATGAAATCTTGGAGCGCTGGAAGACAGGCTCAAATAGTGTATTCTGGACTGGGCCTCGTCTGAGTGGATTATTTTTAATGAAACTTTTCTTCCCACAGGAACGATGGGAAAAGGCAGATTTAGAAAAGAATGTCCACTTGGAAGGGTTTGTGGCATTTGGAGGGGGGAAAAATCAGTGCCCAGGAAGGTTAGAAAAACTCTTGTGTTTATACAAAATAATCATCATGTACACTCAAAAATAATAACATTCAATGAACTTAATTAAATTGAGGAAAGTATTCCATGCAACTGAATGTAGTTACTATAACTGAATATATATTTCATTTTTCTTTTCTTGTCTACTGGATAAATTTGTCTCAATGTATTTTTTTTTAAATTGCATCTTGAGGTTTTTGTGCATTTTGTTTCTTTTCCCCTGAACAGACAGCTTCACTAAACTTTAAACAAATAACACAGTTGAACTTGTTGCATCATTCATGAAGTCAATTCAGAGATGTTTGGGATTTCAAACCATGCACATCTGACCTGGTTGCATTTTAGTTCCTTTTCCCTTAGGGAAATATAAAAATATATAAAATATCTAAAAATGTCAGCCAAAATTACAGTTGGCCTTAACAACTATGTATTTAGAATTAAATGAATCATTTGGTACAATTCACTTATTGTGTACATACATGATTTTACATATATTTTTAAAAATACCTATATGTAATTACATCTGTAAATAATTTCAGTAATTACAGTTAAAATTACACTGTTGACCCGTCCCTTACACCTTAACCCACCCTTTATCCTACCCATATGTCCCCAACCATGTCCCACCTTAATAGCTGCAAAAGTGTTTTGCAATACAATATGAACACAGTAAGTACATTGTACTGATGTACGTACATAGTAGTTAAGACATTTTAGCAAAAAAATAAAACACTTATTCCTTTAAAACATAATAAAAACAAAGTTTATGAAATTTGGAAGTGCATTTGGTGAGTCAGGGGCTGTTTTTGCCCTCTAGCAAGGATTGGTGGTTTGGTCTTTGGCCTGTAGCAGGAACGTTATGGGTTCAACTTGGCCTATAGCAAATGCCACAAGCTGCACCAGTCCATCTTTCCCCTTTGGCTCTCTTGCTGAGAAGGTCAGTTCCCTTAGGTTATTTACACCGAGACTGGCACAAAAAAGTTCATTGCTGTTACCACCAAGAACTTTATCAGGGTGTGATTTGAATTACAAGCGATATTTGTAAATCATTGAGCTGCATTATTGATAGTGTACACTAGGGCTCCATTCCTGGTATGCAGCCATGCTGATATGGATTCATGGCACTACTGAGCATTCTTGGCCCTAATGTCCCAGCCCTTTGGGCCCCTACTGATGACATCATGAAGGCCCTGGGGAGTGTGCGGCCAGGGTCAGTATGACGTTAATAGAGCCGTATAAAGACTGGGAGAACTTTCCCAGCTGCACAGGAAGATCAAAAGCATAGGCACAGACCATTGACCTTTCAAAACCCACCAGAACAGATGCATCTACATTTATCAGCCTGGGAATATATGAGAGGGAGAAACAGAAGTGAGAGGTGGAGTAATATAGAGTGAAAGGGAGATCAATTTTTTTTTTTTTTTTTTTATTCTCTGTTGCTGTTTGGTGTTTTTTAATAGTATAGTATATGGAACATGGTAAAGGTTTTGGCATTTGTCATATGAATACACACACAGACATAAACACTGACACACACACAAAACATTGACATGATTCAAAAAGGTTAAATTATCATAAAAAAGTCACATTTTACTGTCATTGGAAATGAACAGGAAACTGATCTTATCTAGTTTGGATGTCACGCCGTCACTCACGCACGCAGCAGACACAGCCACTTACATGCGATCACAATCACCTGACTACTAATCACCTGCACCCACTCACCTGCCAGCTACAAAGGAGCTCTCACCACAGTCACTCACCGGCTGAGCTCGAGGTTGCTACCCTTATTCTGGTCTCCAGTCTGCCTGTCTGCCCAAGCCATCCACTGCGGCCTACTTCATCCCTGATGTCAAAGACTTACTTACCTGAGTATTACCTTCGTTATCCTGTTGACTTACCTTTTGTTGCATCGCCTTGTGGATCTTTACGTTGTGAAAATAAACTAACCTGTTGTATCTGAAACGTTGTGTCTGTCCCCTGCTCTGAGTGTGACAGAAGCTCAGTCCCAAACCAACGACCAACTTCTTACGGAGTTCCTCACCACATGGAACCGCAAGCCTCACACCCCAAGGATTATTATCAAACGTTCCTCCGGGCTTTAAATGACGCCTGGTCCCGATCACCCATGCCCACTGCTAGCCCTGTCACTCGACCAACACCATTCTCTGGTGAGATGACTTGCTGTAATGGCTTCTTGTTACAATGCTCCCTATACCTCGAAATGCAGCCTCACCATTTTCCAACAGATCTCCCCATTCACGAATATATCCTGCGTTTCCGCACCCTCGCCCTGACAAGCGGATGGAATGACACTGCCCTCCTCGCCGTATTCCACCGGGGTTTGAACCCCGCTGTACATCAACACATGGCCATCTATGATGACAATGTGGGACTGGAGTCATTCCTCCGTAAATCAGCCTGCATCTCACAACACCTTTCAGCCTGTTCACCCGACCCTAAGCCCTTACCTGCAGTGCCCCATTCCTCTTCCAATGAGCCCATGATCACTGACGCTTACCATCTGTCAGAACAGGAGAGGACCCTGCGCCTCTGGGAAGGACGATGCCTGTACCAGATTCCACACCTGAAGAACCAGAGCCCATCCTACCAGAGTCTGCCTTCTTAGCACCCATCCAGTGGTCCCATGATGATCAAATTCAGCAGGCCACTCAGTTAGAACCAGCTCCGCCGGGAGGTCCGCTATCACCTTCTGGACTCAGTCCACACCTCTCCTGGATCCGGGCACCCAGGCAGCCGCCGAACCCTCTCGCTCCTACAAAATCAGTTCTGGTGGCCTCGCATGGCTCGGGATGTCGACCGATACGTCCGTGGATGCTCAGTCTGTGCCATTACCAACACCCCAACTCATCTGCCTGAGGTAAAACTGGTACCCTTATCCATCCCTCGGCGCCCATGGTGGCACATAGGGATTAACTTCGCCACTGACCTGCCAGCCTCAAACGGTTACACCACCATCCTAGTAGTGGTCAATCGTTTTTCCAACTCCTGTAAATTAATTCCCCTGCCAGGACTACCCAACGCACTTGAGACCGCCAAGGCCCTCTTCACACTGGTATTCAGACATTTCGGTATTCCATAGTGTCTGATAGAGGTCCTCAATTTACCTCTCGAGTATGGAAGGAATTCTTTCGCCTGTTGGGTGTTTCACTCAGTCTCTCCTCAGGGTACCATCCACAGACGAAAGTGGAAAATACAAGAAATCGGTCGGTATCTCCGGGCCTACTGTCATAAACAACAAGACAGTTGGAGCCAGTATCTACCCTGGGCTGAGTATGCACAAAATTCACTTCGCCAAGAAACAACCGGTCTAACAACATTGGTACTGCACCCAAACAAAATCTTATTTAATTTACAACACAACATTTTTAGATTTTCGGCTTTGATTTTAACGTCACACAAATTTTGTAAAATGTAGAGCAAAATATGTTAAATATGCTTTTCATATAAAAATGTTGTGCATTTTTTTATAATAATGAACTTAATTTTCTTTTTTTTTTCTTTTTTTGAGTCAATGCTCAACCAAAAAGTGGTTAAAAGGCAAAAAAATAAGAAGCATTACAAGTATTCCATAAATATAATTTAATCCCCTAAATTATAGCCTATTCATTAATTTTATTGGAAAATAAACCCATCATTTTTGACCACCATGTGAGCCATAATATGATTTATGATAAATGTAAATTAATTATTAAAAAAGAAATATGAATTATAGGAACAAATCAATATAAAATTCATTCTCCACTATAGAAACATGCAAGTGTGGACTGTCATGTTCTCTCTAGAATAATTTCATACGCTGTTGAAATATTCAATCCATACCAACTTCCTGCATTCAAATGTCACATTGTCATGAGGTGGCTTTGTAATGATTACTCAGGCTTGTATAGATCTCTTAGCTGGATGCTGCCATAAATTAGTACACTGAGTGTGGCAAACCCACGTATTTCATTTTCTCTCACTCATTCTGATTTGATTTTGATCATTTTAGGAGACTGGCTACTTGTGTCACAAACACAGTGCCCCTGAATGAGTCACGGCCCTCAAGGTTATTTGGGCTGATTATTTCAAGAAACATGACTTGCATCACTCGCCCTCCCTTTATTGCCTCCCATTATTCCTTTCTATGTCTCACCCAGGAACCATCCTGCCCTCCATGCTTTAATTCATTCACTTCGATTCACCTGATATTCCTCCTCCCCAATCCGCCTTAAAACAAGGCCACTGTGGCTATGAATGCACCTGGAATTTTGCTTTTCTACCTGCAATTTCAATCACAGTTTTCCCTGTGTTTGGTGGCACTCGAGGGACAGTGCAATGGCAGCTAGACAGCATGCAATATTCCATCAGAATACTAATATGCACAGTACTATTCAGACGGCTTGTGAAGTGATGAGCACTTCAGATTGATAGGTTTTTCTTTCTTAATGGGAAAAAAAGGAAGAGACAATAAGAATCACTTGTTGTTTATTGTGTCAACAGATGGTACGCTGTTATGGAACTGCATATGTTTGTGGCCCTCATCCTCTACAAGTTTGAATTCACCCCGTTGGATCCAGTACCCAAACCGGTAAGAGGCCTGAGAAAAAGTAACGTCCAATGGAGAATGGTAAATAAGCCTTGAAAGAGATAGCTTCAAAGTAGGCATTAGGTTAATCATTTCCAGATGTGTTCCTATGGCAGTATTTACCCAACAACAGCCCAATCTAATGCTTAAGCAGCGTCCTGCTCTTTACCCTTGCAATTCTCAGGCCTGACCAAAAATAGCTTTGTAAGTTTCGCCCACCAACGACTAAGTTCATAAGAGGAACGTGGATCTACAGTAGATATGAATCGTGCATTTATCTATTTTCTAGATCATTAATGTATACTTGTATAAAATTTGTTTTACAGCAACTTGATGAATACAAAATAAATTCATAAATAATTTTAGATTTTTTTTATATGTTATAAAATAAATATATAATACAATTATATAATTCATATATAAATTATACAACTAGAGTAAATGGCTGTTGAAAATTCAGCTTTGCCATAGGAATAAATGACATTTTAAAATACATTAAAATAAACATCTGTTATTTTAAGTTGCAATAATATTTCTATTTACTGTTACTGTTTTATAGTGATTTTTTATCAAATAAATGCAAAAGACCTCTTTCAAGAAACATTTCAAATATCTTACCAACCCTACATTTTGAACAGTATTGCATTAGATATATAGATATTTGGATTCAACCAAAAATAGTCAGAAAAGTTAAATCATTTGTTTGCTGGTGCAATCTGAATGTACTTATTAGCATTGCATAATTTATTTATATGGTCACTGCACTTTGGTAAATGTATGCATCTGGTTCTTGCAGAGCCCTCTGCATTTGGTGGGAACCCAGCAGCCAGATGGACCTTGTACAGTGAGATACAAGCACAGATAGAGCACTCATGTTCAGAGGTCTGTGATGCTGCTTTAGAGCTTTGTTGACAGTCTTGACATAAGAGTTGCAGAGATCAGCTGCATATCCTGGGCTGAGCTTCAGAGGTTTGAAGCATCATGGTGAATGTTAAACAGTGACTTGGACACAGGCTAATATAATATCCCTCTAAACGAAACCAGAAAATAACACAATGCTGAAGGTAATTTAGGATATTAGCTTTAATATATAAATTACAGTTTTGTTGGGTCAACCTCTACATAACTGATGGCATAATAGAGATGATATATATATATATAT
>JAUCMR010000052.1:14854342-14872348 GCA_032357425.1 Enteromius argenteus | reverse complement strand
CGATTAATCGCGATTAATTGCATCCAAAATAAAAGTTTTTTTTTTTTACATAAATATACACAGTACATACAAATATATTATGTAAAAAAAACTTTTATTTTGGATGCGATTAATCGCGATTAATCGTTTGACAGCACTAATATACATATATATATATATATATATATATATATATATATATATACACATACACACACACACACACATATATATACATATAAAAAACACACCATATACTTACATTAGGGTCAGAATAATCAATATCAACAGTATTAAATAATAATAATAATAATAATAACAACAATAAATAATAATAATAATATGAATGAACAATATTTAAGAATGCTTATTAACTGAATTTGTTTGTCTTTAATGTTACTTTTTTTCACAATTTAGTTTGTATAGGTACAAAGACAATGTGGTGAATTATATTGATTATTCTTTAGAATTAGGATCCATATATTTCCCTTGTTTTTAGTGACCTTGTTCATGCCAGCAAGCAGATAGGTCAATAGCCTCTATAGCATTAGATAAACCTATGTAGCATAGTCGGCCTATGCTTTTTGGCTTGGAGCAATTCCAAAATGAAAAACACTGTAAATCTCTGTAAATAAAGCGGAGCACTTATAGCATGTCTTTTCTCACGTATAGTTAATGCACATCCTTATCTCATAACAGGGTCATTGTCATATTGTAAATGAAATGGATCCCTGTCTGGAAGTCTTAATTTTAATCAAGTGCCTCACAATCTCTGCATTTCATTAGTCCTCATTCTATTTTTAGCCACGTTTACACAGGGCAAGACTGAACCAGACAGCTCCAGCCTCTATCTATAGCCTTGAGTGAAAGTGAGAGCAAGCGTGTGTGTTGGAGAGCGTGTATGTGTGGCTGGTGATGGGCTATTGATCCCAAAATAGCTTCGGGAGATTTAACAGTGCGTGTGACACCGGCGACAGTGCTGGCTTTGCCGCGGACCAAGCTTGTCAGGGTGGATCACTGGAAGAAACGGCATGTGGAAAAGCTCTATGGAAATGGGTGCAAGCTGTTCCCCACTTGCCGTTGTTGTTTGTGTGGGCTGACAAGAGACCAGCTCTGCTATAAGCCCATAACCTAATCTTTTGGCAAAGCATTAGTTACCGGGGCCAGGGGTAACATCTGCTCGGTAGGGTTCTGGGAGGTAACTGTTCCAGTTCTGTGTCACCTGTCGTGAGGAAGAGCTTTTGCCGTATACAGTGAAAATGCTCCAAACTGCTCTTGCTCTGACCTCTCATAAGGTCATAAATGCCTTGTTTGTGATACAACATATGTATGTATATATTAGTGCTGTCAAACAATTAATCGTGATTAATAAGATTCAAAATAAATGTTTATGTTTACATAATATGTGTATACTGTGTATATTTATTATGTATATTTAAAAACAAACACATGCATGTATACATTTAAGAAAAATATGTTTATATATTCAATTATTATATAAACTATTCTAATTAACTTACATTAATATGTATATACATGTAAATAATAAATGCATATACATGTAAACATGTTCAAAATATATACTGAATCTGTGTGTATTTACTGTAAAAAGATTTGCTGTAATTATGCAGCTGGATGCCAGTAACTTACTGTAAATTTATATTTATCAAATTTATTGGCAACAGTTTGTTCAAAGATAAATTAACATTAAACATTAAAAAGGCTTTATCTTTACAGAATAAAACTATGAAAAACAGCCTCATGCAAAGCATTCTGGGAACCAGAAATCCTCATCAACCTCTTTTTGTTTTTTCTGATATTGGTTCCCAGAAATGCTTTGCATGAGGCTGTTATTTTATTTATTTTTTCCTCTAAAGATAAAGACTTTTTTTAATGTTTAATATTCATTTATCTTTGAACAAACTGTTGCCCGTAAATTACATAAATTTAAATCTACAGTAAGTTACTGGCATCCAGCTGCCAGTAATACTGTAATTTCTACAGGAATTATTTACAGTGTACGTAATAAATATACACAGTACACATACATATTTTGGATGCAAATTAATCGTTTGACAGCACTACACACACACACACACAAACAATCACACACATTCTATGTTCCTGGTTCCCCTGCTGTCTGGGTGTATGACATAAAAAGACAAATTTGAAGGGCTAGTTCACCCAAAAATATATTTTTTTTTATCAATTGCTCACCCTCTCATGTAAGACATTCATTCAGCAAAGAAAAAAACAAAAATAACGACTTCATTCAACCACTCAATAAGCTGGCTTTCTGACGTAGAACCCAGATACACTGTGCCTTGTTTGTAAGCAGAAGAATGCACTCTCATACACTGTGGTACTCTCATGAACGTGTGTTGAAGACTGACACAGAAGTGAAGAACTTGTTCAATAGAGTCGTTATTTTTGTTTTCTTTGCACACAAGAAGTATTCTCGTAGCTTAAAAAAATTAAAGGTTGAACCACTGATGTCACATGGGCTATTTTAATGATGTCCTTACTACCTTTCTGGGCCTTGAATGAGGTAGTTCCCTTATGGTCTACGCAGAGCCAGAAAGCTGTCGAATTTCATAAAAAAATATCTTAAATTGTATTCTGAAGATGTAGTTCTTATGATTTTGAAATGACACGAGGGTGAGTAAATAATAATAGAATTTTTATTTTTGGGTGACCTGTCCCTATTATATAAAGCAATTTTCTGGTTAGATACCAGACTTGAAGACTTGAACTAAAGCACCTGATTCATATGGATAAGTTTTATGATGTCTTTATAGCTTTATAGTGGGTCATCTAAATTTATTGTTAACCGGTTTTCAATGTAGCAAAAGAAAACTCTGAAGGTTTAGTGTAGAATGTAGCCTAAAAGCAATTGCTGATATTGGAAAACATCTTCACTTTTGATGTTGTGTACCACTTACAGCCATGAAGGGAGAGCATTTATTTGCCAACATGAGAAGCGCTCCATTCCTCCAGCGGGTTTACCTCCTAGGAGGGGAAGAACTGGTAGTCCTGCAGTCCACAATGGGAGAGTCCTCACTGGGAGACAGTTTCCAACAAATCACCGACTTCAATGATCTCCCCACGTCCCTCTTCGCCTGCAACGTGGACCAATCAGTATTTGAAGACCATGAGGGCAAGGTAAGGTTAAATTAAATTACTCACATATTATCTCCCCAGTACTTCATTTAAAAAACACTTTTAAGAAAGTGTATTGGTAGTCCAGTAGTGGCACAAAATGGAATGGCAAAATGATGATTGTGTTCCAAACAGAATTATAAAACATTTCAACCGCTCTTTCTGCCAATATTCAGCTTACATATGCACAACACTGGTTGAGATCAACAATCTTTTTCCCTTAAGAGAGTTTTAAATGATTTTTATCACAGCAAAAACATTATGGACACATAGGAACAAAAGCAGTTTGATTGCTAGGTATGCAAGAATGCTCCAGTGGAAAAGCAATTCCCTTGACCTGCATTACATGATTGTGAATTAGGCCTCTCCAACCCAATTATCCATGTAGGCCACTTCAGGTGTGAAATTCAGCTTGTGGGCTCTCGTCAACACTGCTTTCTCCTTATTTGCAAACACTCTAAGGAGTGAGTTTACACCTAGAGGCAAGGAAGTATCTTTCACTTCCTCATGTGAAAGCTTATTTGTGGTTTTGTCACTTTTTTCTCTTTTCTTTTGCATATGATGACCTATGGCAGCATATTGACAAAATGCAGGTGAAACCCATCAAATATTGCATTTATTCCCATAGGTTAAGATTCATCATCTTAAATTGTCAAAGAACCACAGGGCTGCATGACTGATAATATAATGTAATGAAAGCTGTTAAAGAAGTTATTACAAATTGCTTTTGCACCTTAGTGATAAAACATAGGGAAAAAAAGAGAAAGAAAATCCTGTCATTATTTTATCTTTCCAAACCCATATGATTTTATTTCATAAAACATATTCCAATTATTTATATAGCGCCTTTAACAATACAGATTGTAGCAAAGCACTGAACATTATCAAATAGGAGAACAGAGTGATGGTAATGTATAATAACGAGATTAAACCATTTATTTATCAAATGCAGAGATGGTCTCTGTAATCAAAACGATGATAATCACTGGAAATTAGATGCCCCCAACTAAGCAAGCCAGAGGCGACAGCGGCAAGGAACCAAAACCCCATCCGTGAGAGAATGGAGAAAAAAAACCTGGAGAAACCAGGCTTAGGTGGGGCCAGTTCTCCTCTGGCTGGACGCCCAGCACCTAATTTCCAGTTCAATTTTAAGTGCATGTCAGATTGTGCAAAGGACTTATAGTGTGTTTCACCAGAAGATCGAGTTACAGCATTTTAATAAAAAAATTACAAGGTCAAAAAAAATATAAATAAAACATGCATGAATGTGCATCAGAATGCATTTAGAAAATATATACATTTCCATTTCATGCTGACTTAAAGCTTATGTCTCCTGAATGTTATACCACAAGGAACAGGAACGCATAAGTTACTGAATATGTGACCTCCAGCTGAAAATTTAGCCCAGACCTTCTTTGAACAGTTTTAAGAACGCCGATCATGTGATATGCTGATCTCTGCCAGGTCTGTCTGGCCCTCTGACCTGCGCTGGACTGCATCACACACACATAGAAAAAGAAATCAGAACACACAGGCACATACACAGATCTTACACTGATCTGTCCTGACAGCTACTCTCAGACAGACTAGATCATCTGATATAAGGACTGTGTAAAAGGTGGTCCGTGACACGCTCCATTGAGTCACAGGCTCCAGAAGGGTTCCTCGTGAAACAGAACAAGTGCTCAGTCTTTTACTCATGAACGACTCCACTAATGTGAACACGCACACACAGTAATTCATAAAAAAGTATCCTCTTGCTTCGCATTAACTTGAACCTGACTTGGCATGACTCATGTTGTTAATTTCCTTACGTAACAAGTAGCAGTGTTGAAAGTTATTGTTCTTAAGGTGAATTCAGTGATCCATAATGAGGGACTTTGTTGTACCACACTGTTAGTTTGGTTTGGGGCAAGGTTGTGTGGCTTCAGCGCTTTTGCTAAAGTTAGGTAACTGTAGCCCGAACATAGTTTCAGTAACACTACAACACAGCGGGTGTCACGCAGCTATTTATTTTGATGGTCTACCAGTCCGAGTCCTAATTAATAATGAATTAAATATCAAAACAATTAAACAAAACAAAAAGCTACTGGAAAATCATTACGTGTCACCCAACAATACACAATAATACAATTTCTGAATATATTAGTGTTTTATTATGAATTGACTGAATGAATGATTCAATGATTCAATGACTCACTTGTATCATTCCTGAGTGAATTAATGCTTTGAGTAAATGTCATAAACAGCCATACTGGCATATTAATGTAACATTGAAAAAAACAATTGTGTTTTATTAAATATTATGTATATTTTCTGCACTGGCATAGATTCTCATTTTATTATTATATATATTTTTAACTATTCTAGTATTTATTAATAAAATTGATCAAATAATATCACAGCAGTCAACAACGATCATAGTATTTTGAGTTTTATGAAAGCTGTCAGCAGCTATTTAGCCACATAGCAGGAATTCCAAGTATAATACATTGCTTCATAAAACATCAACTAAAAGCTAAATCCCAGTGTCTATTACAGAACAATACCCTATCATAAAAGAGGGAACATGTGCTTAATTAGGCAGCTAATTGTGCTGATAATACTCCTCTGAATGTTTGACTATTTCCCCTACAAATGCCATGAAATATTAACTGATTAACAGAGCATGATTGCATCTCCTGTACTGGCCAACTTGCATTAATGGTTTTTTGCTGAACTGTTTACTCTTGATAAAGATCTTCTCTCCTTCCTCTTGAATTGATTACAGAGCACATGGTCGTGGGATGCAGAAGCTGTCTGATAGTTACTTAACTGATTGCTGTTTAATAAATCTGTCTCAGATTGTAAGGGGACAGTTTTACATTAATGGGTGTAATTGGACCCACTGTCCCATTTATGTATAAGTTATGTTGACGAAGCCACAAAGGCAGAAAATGCTACAGTAGTCAGTCGCTAACCTAAACTGCACTTCATTTTATAAATTAGATATTTCTTCTTACTTACACAGTGGAAAACCGGACTAAAAGTATTTGATACACTGTTTAGACATACACTGATTCCAGATGAGCAACTAGTCATTAAATAAACTCTCCCAAGCTTGCTTACTTTATACAAAGTACACATCACAGTTCTCGGTTCATTTTGAATCAGATATAACCAAGAAATGTGTTGCTGTTCAGTTAGGGAGTCATTTGAACTCCAAATGATTCACTGACTGAGAGAGTGCAATTCAAATGGCTTCTTTAGCAGTGAAGCTTTACGGAGACATTAAAAAATAGGTGCCTGTAATAAACATAGACAAATTCTAAGCTTTCTTAACTGTTGCCAATTTCAAATTGTTGAGGTACTTTTTTGTCACATTTGCAAACATTTTAGTCTGGAGACAAAAATTTAACATACATGGTCTTTAACTAGTTTGATAAACAAATAGTCTATGTCCAGTATTAAATTAATCTGGACTAAAGCATGAATCAGCACATAAAATACACAAAAGGATTGTTTTATTTACCAAGTATTACCGGTGCGACATCCTACCATATATATATAGGTGCTGTCAAACGATTAATTGCATCCAGAATAAAAGTTTTTGTTTGCATAATATGTGTTTGTGTGTGTGTGTGTGTGTGTATTTGTTATTCATATATACAGTAAATACCCACATGCATTTATATATTTTAGAATAAAAATTGTATGTTTGTTTATTAAATATATATAATTAAATTATAGCAATATAAATATATACATGCAAATACATGTAAATATTTTCAAAATATATACTGTACATGTGTGTGTATAATGTACCAATAAATATACACAGTGAACACATAAATTATGTAAACTTAAAAACTTTAAAACTGGATGCTATATATAATATGTAATTATATATAAATGGCAAACTACTGGTTTAGTACAGAGAATCAAATATAGGTTGGAAAATTATGTCAAACTAAGCTCCTGAAACCACAAGGGCTTGCTGAAAAAGCACGAATGATATTATAGTTGATGCCATAATGTCATCTGCATCATCTTAGCAGGAATTATTATATTTCTAACCTTATATTTCACTCATGTGCATGAGATGATTGCGTTTTAAACATTCTCCCCCATAGCCGGCTGTTGCTTGGCCGTAGCCCCCTGTGACCCTGCAATCCCTTCAGCGCAAAGTATTCAGCATCCCTGATTGGATTTGGCAAACATCCGGAGAGCAATGGAATGCTCCAGATTCATGAAGCTTAATGACAGATGACAGCGAGACAGAATAGACTGTTGCTATTCTCGTTTCTCCAGCACTCCCCTCTCGCCCGGACGCAGACCGCTGTCGACTGCCCCCACTTTGCTGACTGATCAAGGGAGGTCAAATTGTTCCAAAGGAGCATCAGCACCGTGCCGTTGCCTTCAGGCGTGATTCGCAGCGCTGTCAAAATGTTTGATTGTGTTTGGCACCTCTGGAAGAGGCGCTGCTTCTGCATCTGAGCCACTGAATCAATTTAGTAGGCTGTGATTATATTAACCCCATGAAAGGCCCAGGTGATGCATAGGCTCTATTTAAAGACATATGGTGTTATTAGCTCCCTAAGAATAGATAAGCAGTCTTACAGATTTTACAAAATTAGGCAGTCTGGAGCCCACACGGAGAGCTGATGCAATGAGAATTATAACTCTTATGTCAAGACTAAAACCAACTGTCTTCCGTTCTAATTATTTCTTTTTGACAGCCAAATTTTCAAACGTTAAGCTATTTACTTGTCAAGTTAATAGTCCACGCAAAAATGAAAATTCTATCATCATTTACTCAACCTCATCTTATTCCTAACCCATATGACTTCCTCTCTTTTGTAGAATACAAAATATATTTTGAAGATTGTTGGTAATCAAAAATGTATAAAATTTTTGCAACAGAACTAAACAGGTAATGGAAGTGAGTGGGAACCAAAACTGTTTGTAGAGCCCTGCAAGGGCCTCAAATTTAGGCCCGAGCCCGGCCCTAGCCTTCGCCTTAATTTTCTCTGATAAAGGTAGGAGTAATACGTCATTCGGAACTGTAAAGGGTCTACTTTTATTTGTGTGCACTGACAGCAAACGTGATTTAAAAAAATAAAGAAAACATGGGCGTTCTGCCTTCTCGTCTTGAACAGGAGTGCTTCACAAAAATGAACCGAAACTCAGCGAAAAAGACATGATAAATATATCTATAGAAAGCTTTAAATTACTACTTAACGGAATAAAAAAATTCGGGAAAAAAAAGAGCGCGGTCTCGTGTTGTACACACCGGCGCCGCATGGCAATCTTTTAATCACTAATTGATGGATGTCTAAACTATAAAAATAAGGAGAAGCCTAAAACAGGCCCGAGGCCCGGCCCGCGTCTGAACTATGACGTCAAAATTGGCCTGAAGCCCGGCTCGAGGGGCGTAAAAAAGTCGGGGCCCGTCGGGCCCGGGCCTAAATGCAGGGCTCTAACTGTTTGGTTGCCAGCGTTTTTGAAAATATCTTCTTTTGCCATGTTGTCACAAAATGAGGGTGAGTAAATCATTTTTGGGTGAACAACTTACAAACAGTCTCAGCAACTATTGACTTCCAATAGTTCCAACTTAAAATGGAAGTTGATGGGAAACAAAACTGTTTGGTTACCATCATTTTTACTATATATTCTTTTGTCGTTTTGTCATGACATGAGAATGAGTAAATTATGAGAATTTTCATTTTGGGTGAACTATTTCTTTAATAATAATGCATATATATATATATATTTACATTTTAGAATGTTTGGTTACCGACATACACACATACACATACCAAATATCTTCTCTTTTTCTTTTTGTCATGACAAGAATGAGTAAATGATCATTTTTGGGTGAACTGTCCCTTTTATTTTATTGGCTTTCACTTCCCATTACGTAATACATACTAGGAACTGTTGTATGGTATTTCATATTGCTATTGCAGTGGCATTTACTGACAGAATTACCCACGTCAACTGGCGATACGTCATGACTATCCGTCATAGACTTTTCTGCGTCTTTCCCTTGAGTTCACCCTGCATCAATACAATTGATCTCCACTTTGGAAATGTCACACACGCAAACCTAGACATGATTCACACAGTGTCTCACTTATGAGCTGCCACTTGAGTTGTTAGCATGGCAAACATGGAGAAATGTTCTCTGCGACAGGGGAGTGATATCCAGCCTGCAGAGAGACAGAGTGAGATTTATCCTTCAGATATGCTGTTTGCTGTGCATGCATTGTTTGGATTGAAAGAGGTGTGTGATAAAGGTTTGAGTCACAGGCTTTGCAGTTACACAACTAAAACCACATTTGATTAGATTTTTTTTTTAATGACGTAAAATAAAAACTAAAATCAGCAATAATAACTGCATTTAAAGTGCCCCTATTACGGGTTATGAAAAGTTCATATTTTGGTTTTGGGAGTCCCAAACAACAGGTTGGCATGCATGCAAGGTCAAAAAACCCTTTCATTTTCTTATACTAAATAAATAATAAATAAATAAATACAAAATAGGGGCACTTTAAAACTCAGTGTGCTCTCCACTATATTTGTAGTAGACAACTTAAATGAATTAAAATTAAATGAATAGTTCACTCAAAAATGAACATTCTTTCATTATTTAATCATATTACTTCTTATTTCATATTACTAAATCGATCATTTCTCTTCATAAGACTTGGATAAAAACCACTCAATTTATATGGATTTGTATTATGAAGTCACAAGTTTTGGATAAATCGACTTGTTGGACTTTTCAGTTTTGGACTTTCAATGGAGGGACAGAAATCTATCAGCTTTCATTAAAAATATGTACATTTGTGATTTTAAAGGTTAATCAAATTCAGTCAATCAGTATTATTAATAAAGCGCATTTACAAACAACTGAAATTGATTCAAGTTCTAAAAAATGAAAAATTTATAATTAATATTATTATTATAAAAATATACTTTTATTAAATAATTAAAATAAATAATTTGTAGTTAATTAAAATTAAAAAAATTAATTATTATAAAATGTATTCAACAAAAATGTGTTAAACAATGATAAACCAAAGTATTTCAAATGACTGTCTGAATGGTGTTCTGTTGTTACCTTAACAGAGTTAAAGGGCCCCTTTTATGGATTTTTGAAAATGACCTTTCATGCAGTGTGTAACACAGCTCTAGTGAATGAAAACATCCTGCAAGTTTTAAATCTGAAAGTGCACCATGTATAAAGTTATTGTCTCTCAAAAGAAAGTCAACTCTGAGTCGACTGAATCATTTTAAAACAAATCCCAAGCCGTTTCATGATGACATCAACATGAATCATAAGCATATTGCCTGCTCACTTGTTGGTCTTTTCGTGTTGGTCTGAATAAAAATGCTAATTCATTCTTTGCCACTCTGTGCCTCATTTGTAACCATTGCGTATGCAAAAAAACAGCCCTGAAAGACGTGTACGGTACTTCCTACACAAAGAAGTGGAATTTATAAAAACAAACTTGACAGAAAAATTTGCGCACCTGCACACAAAATCTGATCCATGCGTACAAACTCTTTTTTTCTGGAGTGATGACAGTGATTTTAAGCTCTGTTTTCATGTCAATATACAGTACACATTTGCATTCAATATTCAACTGTCTTTAATGGAGATAAGCACTGAAATTACATAAAGTCATTACGCAGAAGTTAAACCAATATTATATGAATTTAGATATTTGTAGTGGATTTGGCTTATGAGAAAATATTTTTGTGAGAACAATGATCAATAATGCACACTTTCTTGGATATTATGGTGGACACTGCTGGATTCGGTGGTCGAACGGTCCATCATCCAGATTGAATAAGTCTAATGATAATAGCTTACTGTACAACTGCAGCTGCTTACATGGAGGTGTTGATGTCGTGTGAAGGCATCTCTAAACATTATGAAAAGTACCACTGTATTCTTGAAGGATTCAGTTTTTTTTTTGTTTGTTTATCTTGATAAATTTATTCTAATACATAACAAGGATAATTTTAAGCAATGAAAATAAATGTATGGCACAAATAGCATTTAAAGTCCGTGTTTCACAGTCATTTGAGGTGTTTGTAAAAATGAATCGTTTGAGAGTGGTTGAACAAATAAGGTAAAAATAAATGCATATTATCATAAAAATAAAGTGTTTTTTTAATCTTGCTTGTAGGATTGGGTACTGAAAACTTTGGTGTCTGAGAACGCATCTGATCGCGTATGTTACACAGAGACTGAGAGAGAGAGACCCAGTGACATGATGTCACCCCTGCAACTCTTTAAAACACAACTCACAGGGCAAACCGAAATGTTCTGAAGTGTGTTTACATTTCTAGGGTAATAACATTATGATTTCCGTGAAAACTCGGACAGGATGCGGAGTCCATTCATAAAAACAGAATTTACTCTATAGCACGGAATGCAACGGAATTCATAATTTTTTGGATAAATAAAATAAGATCTGTAACTTAATTTGAATCATGATATGAACTAGTGTATGTGAATATTAAAACGCAAAACATGGTTTAAATATGAATCCTGCATGTTTCGTTAACCTCGATATGTATGAATGGTGGAGATGCAGTTTTGTTTACTACACAAATACTGATGCACATTTTCGGCCCCTTCATCTCACTACATGATGGCATGAAAAGTACGGTATTACTCTTGTATTGCTTGCCTTTACATATTCCATTTACTGTCAAATTTAAATAAAATTATTAAATAATAAAAATAATTATTTCAACAACATTAACCGCTTAATTGCAGAAAAAATACAATTGTTATTCAAACTTTTTAAAGGAATATTCACACATTTTTCTACCATGTATTAATGTTAAAAGGTTTGTTTGCCCAAAAATAAGAGTTTCATTTTCATTTGATTAAAAATAAGTGAAGGTTTCATGTCTTTATTTGATTATCAGAAAAAAATATAACACATAAGAATTTATGGAAGAAGAAAAAAACTGCAGTGCCCTATTGTTCAAAATGTTGAAATTGGGAGTTTTGGACTAAATGTTAAAATGTGAACGGTACTCAGCCCTACTTGCTTGCATGTAAACCTGTTCTTGGGACCCCCAAAACCAAAATATGAACCTTCCATAACCCATAATAGGAGCACTTTAAAATGTACACTATCACCTGTGGAATATGCACAAAAACTGAGCCCTCACTGTACAGTTTCCTGTATGATGTCACTAAGGACCCTTGACAAAAGACAGAGGAATCTCAAAGAGTTTAGAGGAGCTCTGGTTTCATTGGGGTTATGTAATCGAGCTCACTGGTCATGAGTTCTGCTTTATATGGTCATATCAGTTTTAAGTGGAGTTACAAGTATGGCCTTTTGTTCTGCATGAATTCCTTTCCTCGGGCTGAAGCACTATGGCTATTCCAGCGTGTGTGTGTGTGTGTGTGCACGCGCTTGACTACCAACCCCAACCTTCTGCTTGCAAGGCTAAAGTTCACAGAACGGTTGAAACTGTAGCCCAGTAATGTAACACTGCAGAAATATCAGTCGTCTGCCCTCTTGAATGACGTTTATAGAGTGCAGGGACATAGAAAAAACAGGCTAATGCTATCCTCAAGTGAGCCATTAACATTCCAGTGTCAGTCTTTCATTGTGCTGGCTAGCGCTGATACGTGATGCTGTGGCTCTTGTTTTGCAGACTGTCAAGGTTAAATACTTGAATGGGGATCTATTAGCAGTAATGTCGCTCACCCATGCGGAACTGTGCGTGACGTGTGCATGACCTCTCCTCTGTACCTGTTTCCCAGTGCTGCGCTCAGTGTTTTTGCCACGGGGGTTTAAAACCTCCCACTCACTACGCATGCTTATGTCATCGCATTCTCCTGATCAGCCCCATTACATAACGCTTATACCTCTCATCCGTCATCTCTCAGCATTTCTTAGTGTCAACGACAGTTCATAACAATCCTGTGACTGGGGAATATTCGTAAACTCTTCCATAGTGTCTCGTTTGCCTAGACAACACATTAAGGCATCACACACCAAACGGAGGATGCCGTAATCATGATACCTAATTTTGACCAGCATCACATATCTAGAAGGTCATCCCAGAATGCACTGCATTCAGCTGCTGAGAGAAAAATTAAGATTGAAAATGGCAAATGAGGCTAGTGTAATGTAACATGATTAATTATAATTTCATATCAAAAATTTGTAATATTATTAATTATAATGTTTCTTTTAGGAATTTTAACCAATATTTGTGTGTAATATTCTGTATATTTTTTATGCTTGCACACTGTTGTTTTGGGTTGGCAAATTTTTTAATGTTTTAAAAAATAAATATGTTACTGTATGCTTGCCTGGGCTGCATTTATTTGATAAAAAACACATTAATATTGCGAAATATTATTAGAATTGAAATTTTTAAATGACATTTATTCCTTCGAAGATGAGGCTGAAGTTTTGTTAATATTATAAATGTCTTTACTATTAAAATGTCTTTTTTTTTGCTGAAAAATGTTTTATTTCTGTAAAAAAATTTATATATATAAACACACTATTTTATACAATATTCTTCTACTATTTTTGTAGGAACACATATTTTGTAAAATAAAATAAAAAAAATGTGGCATGCAACACTTGAATGTAATATAAGTCACTTTAGATAAAAGCGTTTGCCAAATTTATTTGTTAATGTATATACATATCCATATGTTGCTTTCACTCACATCCACTTAGCATCTTGAAATAAAAAACTGTTTGTTCAAATGTTCAGTGTTCTGCATGCTGAATAAATAGCGTGAGTAGTATAGTACACAGCTATGTTTTCATTGACCATTTAATTGTGGTCTGTTTCATATATGAGTGTGAATATTTGTATTGTATTCTTACAGCATGTGCTACATGCCACAGCTGCCTACCATTGAACCTTTGTAAGCTGGGGCAATGACGTCGCTCTCTGTTCAAGACCGCAAATCAAACCCTGTTGGAAAGACAGCCAAAAAGCTCTGGGCTCTGATTTATTGTAATCAAAGGCTAGAGAGTGTCTATTAGGATGCAGCTGCTACATGGATTAGCACCACAATGAATATAAAAGTGCCCTAATAGACAAGAGAATATTGGTGCCATCATAGTCTCATCCTTAGAGATCAGTAACTAATATTTCTATTCATGCAGCATCCATGCATTTAAACATATCAGGGACCGTTTTGCATTTCAGTGTACTATTGTACTGTATGTAGAAACATTATGATGTAAAACAAAAGCCATTCATGAAAACTAAGCTTGCAAAAACAAACTGCAGTTTTTCATCAAAATAAAACTTTGATTATTTGACATTTAAAAATAAAAAACTATGTTATGAATAAATATTAGTATTATAGTTTTAGTTAAAATGTATTTTTTTTTTTTAATAAATACTTCTTTTATAAATATGTTTATATATATTTATTAATATATTTTTATTTTAGTGTGGAATATTACAATAATAGTAATTCAATATGTTGTCATTTGTAGATTTTATTTATGAGTAATAAGTATTATTATCATTTTAAAGCCTTACTGATATATAATCACACACTTGGCAAACAAGCACAGCAAACCTAGATTTCTATTTTCAAATGGCAAAAATAAATAATAATAATTATTATTATTATTATTTTGATAAATACATGTTTTTACATTATTTTACAGGTTTATGCTTTGTTACAGTGAAATATTAAAACAAAATTTTGTATTGTTTTAGTATTTTTACATTTTATAAATAACAATACATTATTATTATTATTATTATTGTTATTATTTTAACAACATTTTGGATAAATTGTGCAGCCATACAAACAAGCACAACAAAGCTAGAATGTGGTTTAATACAAATCACAATTATTACGAGGAAAAAACATTTATAAATATAAAAAAAATATATAAAATAAATAAATACCATAAACTACAAGAACAATATCAAAAATGAAAAAAAGAAAAAAGAAATCACAAATATTTCCCCCAACCTGTGCCCTTGTAAATATTATGTTGTCACAACTATATTTGCAAATGCTTTTTTTTTCTGCAACTTGGCCTGCTTCATTTCAATAAGTGAAGGGCAGCCAGAGGTTACTAAATGATCATGTCTATTTACTTCGCACTTCATCCTAGTTTTAGTTTTAGTTACAGTATAGAATAACCTTGCAAGTAACCTTGACAAACATTTTAAGCGAACCAAGAGGCCCATTAAAAATGTGAACGGTTGCTCGGATGTTTCCTCATCGTTGTGTAGTGTTAAAGTGTATTACTGTGAGAGCGCTACAGAGGGAAGATCTGAGGACATTTTTTGCAAGCTATAATGCTGGTAAAATATTAATGTCCTCCTAAAGTATGCACTGTGAGTCAGGGTGAGGTTTTACTGCACCGAGCACTGGAAATAGCTCACTCAATCCACATTACTCACAGCAAGGCTCTTTTTAAGAATCCTGCGCAGAGATTAGTGCCATTGTGACTTCCAACCCTGACGATTTCCACACACATTATCAAAGTGTGTGCTGTGAGTAATGACTGCAGAACTGGGACAGGACCCATTCGTTCCAAGAATTCTCTTTTAAGATATAGGCTAAATTTATGCGCAGTTAATGTTAACAGATATATTTATAGCAAATTAATGCCACGTATACTTGCTCACAGCGGACCGAAGGACTTGCTATTCTTCCCTGGCTATACGGTCTTAAGGGTGAAATTATTTTTTTATGGGTAAAAATTTAAATTCTGTCATTATTTACTCACTTTATTTACTCAAAATACACACTGCGCTCCAAAAGTTTGCAAACACACCTGGCAAATTGTGGTTTTGGATGATATCAGCATAAATCCTTATCATTTTTTTGGTGCAAATACTGTACATTAAAGTAACTTGATATTATCATTGAAGACCAGCAATAATCATTTTCATTTCGATTACATAATAATGGCAATATTTACATGTCAAAGTTGAGCTACTATGGGAGATGATGACAGTGATGTCCGTAAGAAGTGTCTAACCAGTGTGAATCATCTTTGGGAAATTCCCTTCAGCTCAGACGCCCAGAGCTGTAACAGCTACTAATGGTGGCTATTTTGAAGAATCTTAAAATTTAAATATTTTCTATGTATAAACTATGTATATGTTTTTGTAGTTTGTGTTGTCCCTTATCAGTGCAAAATTATCATAAATTAAAAAGGATTCATGCCAGTGTTGTCCAAAACCCTACTTTTCTAGCGTTTCCAAACTTTTGAAGGGCAGTGTACATGAATGTGTGTTTATGTACAGTATAATACATAATAAATATACAAAGCACACACACACCTATATTATGTAAACAAAAACTTTTATTTTGGATGTAACTCCATTTATCAGAAACCCACAGTGTTAGAAATGTTACTGTAACCCTACCTTTTCTAAACAACAGAGATCATGTGATATCAATGCCTCAATATATAATATCAAAAAGTTCCTTTGGCTGTTTGGAGCACCTTTTACTAATAATTGAATAAAATCCAGAGCTCATGCCATTCTTTTGGGAACTGTATATTTCCCAGAGCTTCTATCGACTGTTGTTTACACAATGTCTTGGAGAGCCAGAGGTGAAAATGAATTCCTTTTTTTTTTTTTGTCTGGGACCTGCGCCACATTGTTCATGACTTTGTCATTTTTCAAAATAACATTTTGATTTCTCTAAAGACTTTTGTAATCTAAGCTCTTAGTCAGAAATAAGAATAAACAAATGACAAGTTTGTTTTTTAATCAGCTGTTTCTCATTCATCCAGCCTTGCGTTAGTTCAACATTTCCAATCAGACGCTTAATTACACATCGCCTAATGACTTATTTGCTTTAATCGTGTTCCTCTGTTGCTTTTGTCATTGCATAATGAGAAAAAGGCCACTGTGAGGAATGTAATATTAGGTGTAATCTTGCCTTGTTGCTGACGCCTTTTTTATTCACCTGTCAGAGAGATGTGGATTTTATTTATCTGCAGACGCTTTCGAACAAACTTCTTCCCCCTATCTCTATAAAATATAGAGTAAAACAGAAATGTCATCAAACAAAGCCTATTAATGCTAGCAGATTAGAAGCTTGTTTTTAGTTAAGACATGGTATTTAGCGCTCGCGGGAAGGAGATTAAATAGGATCCAACCCGTTTCTTTGCCCAGTGATAAATGAATCAAATTAAGAAATAATATTTCAATTCCCCTGATGTATCTGCGCAGTGAATTGTTTGGAGGATATTTATCATCCTGAAAAAACAGTTTAATTTTTCCCTTTTTAGTGTCAGACCGGTGGGTTTATCTGCAACGGTTGTTTATGTTCAGCTGTTATCTATGTTGTAGTGTGGCTGCTGCTGGCCAATATTGTCTGGTTTGCTTGTCAGATCTCTGGATCTCAGCTTTGCTGTTGTCAGTTGCTATAAGTCTTTAAATGCCCAGGGAGGATCTCTGCTGAACAAGACTCTGTATCATTTCCATCACATCTTCTGGCAAATCACCAGTGAATTTCTGCTAACGTGTCATTCTTATTCCACCTTGTAAATTTGATGCAAATAGCCAGCTTAAGCCACACTGAGATATTTTTCTAGTGCCAAGGGCATATGTGAATATCATTATTCAGCTTCCAGTGCCAGGATACAGCACTGCAGCAACCTTTTCTTTTTTCCTTTAAAAACACCTGACAGCCATCCAGAATGCCATGCAAACCACATAGCAATGCCTTAGAAACCCTGTTAATTGTTAATTGAAATAAAATCAAATTCAATTATATAATTCATTGCAAATTAAAGGCACAATATGTAAGATTTTTGTAATAAAATATCCAAAAACCACTTGCACTGTGTTATATATTTCATGCAGCTGTGTACTTACATTATCTCA
>JAUCMR010000052.1:14838972-14853002 GCA_032357425.1 Enteromius argenteus | reverse complement strand
TAACGATATGTTTTATGAAATGTAGTGAAGTAAAAAGTACGATCTTATGCTTAGGAATGTAGTGAAGTAAAAGTAAACAAAAAAATAAATAAAAATAAAACTACTCCGGTAAATTACAGATACTTGAAAAATTTACTTAAGTACAGTAACGAAATAAAACTACTTCGTTACTGTCCACCACTGATAGCATAATACTAAAATACCTGACAACCATTCATAACACATTAGTTTTACCTCTTTATTATACAGACACAGTGGAGAGAAATGGAAAATTATGATGGAACGAGAAATCGATCATTGCAGCTGCAAAGCATGTTATTAACCAATGCACCACAGCTCTAACACAACATTAAACCTTTGTGCTTGTTCAGTAGCTGCCTGGTTGTACACAGATGAATTTGCTTTTGCTCGTAGGATGTATTATCTGTTGATAATGTACTTCTGTGGCCAGTCGGCGGTGCAGATTGCCATGTGGTAACAGTTGGGAGATTCCTGGATAAAATCTCTTCTTCCGGGGATCAGAGAAAGCTTAAGGCTTGAAATGTGAAACAAAACTCTCAAATGCCCTGTTGCAGTCTGACATGTGGCTTATATGACAACTAGTTGTTCTGTTTCTCCAAATCTGCAATGTAAATGAGGTGTTCGTCTTGACTGCTCTGATGTTAAATTAATATTTTGGTTGTTTACCAGCAGTAACTGTGTATACATATATGCATGTGAGAGATAAGGACAGGTCAGGGAGAGTAGTTATCTGGAAGTGAACGCTTGTGTGTGTGTGTATTGGCAGGGGAAAATGTGGGCTGCTTTTTTCCTGCCTTGTTGCTTTGGAGTGGAAAGTTGATGGAAATATCCAGAGTGTGTCCCGGTTGCCCAGGGCTGCTGTGTGTGCCATAATAATTTCTACTCAGGAGGTATATGTGTGTGTGTGTGTGCCAGGGGGGAGTTGGTGGTCACACCTGCCTCAGGGAGCTCTCCGAGGTCCTGAACGTCTGCTTGTTTGACACACACACACAGACACACACACACAGGCTATTTAAATGAGAACATACCATAGGCTGTTGTCTATATATAAAGATCACAAAAAATACTATTGAATAACTGACTTACTGATGAGTTAAATTTAACTTATATTCTATATTTATTTTATATACTGTACATTTTTAAATCCAAAGCAGAAACAATAGCAATGTGTAATAAGAAATGTTAACTGAAATAAAAAAATACAAAAAAACCTTTTATTTCATTTTAGCTATAGTTGTTAAAACAGCATTTTTCATTTTATTTAGTGTATGTGATATGCTACAAAAATAAAACTAAAATAAAATACATATTTAAAAAATAGTTATATAATGAATTGTTTAATTATTATCTAAAATATTTAAAAATGCTAAAATATTTTTTTGTAAATGAAAAAAGAAATTACTGTGAAAACAAGGTAAATTCATTTGAGAAGCAATGCTGCAGTAGATATAAATAATTGTTAATTCATAGTCTGCATCTTGCATTCCATTTATATTGTCAAGAACCTTTTCTTTAATTGTTTATATTTAAAATAAACGAAGAAGTTAGAAAATGCATTTATTAAAGATACAGCAATATGCAATATATAGTATATAACAATGGAATATGTAATATTTTAACCCACAAGTACACAGTATTGCTGTTATCTTTGCTTTAAATTCTTAATAAAAGGTCATTATATTTCAACTTAGACTCTTACTGACAGATGCTTCAGTATCTGGATTGGGTTTTCTTTATAAATGAGAAGCAGTTTTGAGGTTTGAATAGGGCACTATTCAGGATGTGACAGCTCTTTTTAAAGCTCATGGACATTTACTGAAAAAATGCTTGAAAATTTTATTCTTCTGTTGTCATCTCTTGTGTATATAATTAGTAGTCTTTTGTGGTTTGGATAAAAGCTGTTTCTCTGTGGCTACATTGCTTTTAAAATTTCACAATATATTCTTTAAATGTTAATATTTTGAAGCTTTTAGAGCTGCATGATGAATTATCAGTTTAGTCCACCTGACTGTTAGCTTAGCTCACTGGATGGCACTCCAGCGCTATGTGTTTTCTTTATGTTCTCATCTCCGTTTCAATGCCTGGACTCTGATCATCAACTTATGTCTCCACCCACCTTGTCTGTTGTCATGGTGTTTCATTCATGTCTCCACCCCGTAGAATTGTTTTGATGTGTATTGAAGTTCCGGTTGTCTTTGTGTTAATTCTCTGGTCAATGTTTGGATGTATCCCGTTTTCTCCCTGTGTCTAGCCATTCGTGTTTCCCTGTCTGTCGTTGTATTGGATTTAATGTTGCCGACCCACGCTACTCATACTGGATTATTCTAATGTCTCTGCCTTTGATGTGCCTGCTTGCCGTGATTGACCCTGCCCGTCTGTAGTGTGAGTTTTAATAAAATAGTCTGCAGATGGATCCACACGTTTCCCCGTCTCTCCGCCGTGACACTGACAGTACTTGCATATACTGTACATATCAGCTACCATTCAGTATAAAGCACTGTACTATATCTTATAATACACATTTTACTATAGGATATAGGGCAGACTCATTTTGCTTAAAGAACATACATATTTCTTTTTTATTAAATTGTTTTTCTTTTTTTAAAGGGGTCATATGATGCGATTTCAAATTTTCCTTTCTCTTTGGAGTGTTACAAGCTGTTAGTGCATAGATAAGATCCCTTAAGTTGCAAAGACAAAAGTCTCAAAACCAAAGAGATATTCTTTATAAAAGTTATGACTTGTCCACACACCCTTAAACATGGACCAAATGTTTATGCAAAGAAAGAAGGCGGAGCTATTATTCTTGCTGTAGTGTTGCTGCCAGCGCCATGTTCAGGAGATGCTGTATTATAAAAGTGAAACTACTTTCTTTGTGCTTCCAAAAAAGGACACATCTAGAAATAAGTGGTTAAGCTGTATTCGCAACACTGTTCCAGAACAGTTCAACACAAATATTAGAGCACATTTACGGAGGACTGATTACTGAACCTGACAGAGCAACCTATGCTGGCTCTGCACAGAGACTATAAAGTGGGGCAATTCCAACTTTGAAAGGACAGTCTGATGCTTCTGACTCATGTAAGTTATGTTTTCTTGTTAAAAGAACCTGCTACTTACTATTCAAATGCATGTTTTGAGCAGTGAAGAGTAGTGTTGTTAGTGCTTGCATAAACACATTACATTACACCAAAATAATGTGCTTTTTAGCAACATCATATGTCCCCTTTAACAGTTTTTAAAAATGCATAATTTTTACCCAACCTGACATTATTTTAATTTAATTTTTAACTTGAAACCAACCTACAAAAATACTTCTAGAGAAAACAAGCACAACGGCACTATTTCCTTCCAAACTGCACTTCATTTGACCTACACCCTGGTGCTCTCATCGAAACACAGCTGCTTCTTGGGTTGCCTAAAGCGCTAACTGATCTCAGATCTGCTGCAGGTGTTGCTCTTTCAGCTAACAGTCACCGATGTCCACCAGTGTGCTGATTCCTGACATTCACACTCGCATTTAGAAGCCATGCAGAGACAGAGATGGGCTCAGGGGGCAGAAGAGCCTCAGGGGGGCTTCAGACACTGTGCAATATGCTGGCAGTGAGAGTGCTGTGCTGGTGGCCATGCAGTGGGTGAGCAGAGCACAGGGTTGCCAGACAGTGGGAATCAGGCACTTGGGGTTCTGAGGCAACATGATATTATTACACGCAATGATCTGTGTCTGCAGAGAACAGATTTCACACTTTCAGTTTTGTTCTCTCTTTGTATAAAACATAGATATGTAGTGTTGCATTGAAGATGTTTGAAAGTGTGTAATTTTTCCCTTCTAAAATAATAAATCAACTTATATGATAATTTCCCTGAAAAACTAAATATAAATGATTGCTACACTATTATTTAAAAGTTTAGGGCAGTTATTATTATTATTGTTATTATTATATTCACAATTGAAATGGTTAAAAGTGACAGTTTAAAAAATTCAATTTCACATAAACAGTGTTCTTCTGAATTTTACATTCAAATAATCCTGAAAAAAATAGTATCACATTTATTATTATTTAGAAATGATACTTGACGACCAAATCACTGGCACTGAAGCCTAAGTATGGCTGTTGAATTTTTTTTTTATTATAGGAATGACATATTTTAAATATGTTAAAAAAGTTGATATGTTAAAACAGAAAGCTTGCAATGAATTTCTTTAATGCTGAAAAAACAGAAAACCTTAATTTTTTTTATTGCAAAATTGTAATATTTCATAATTTTACTGTTCCACTGCATCAAATAAATTCAGCTTTGAACATAAAAAAACTACACAATCCCAAAATTGTGAACCATGTATCTTTTTTTTCCAACCAGCCTAACACAGCAGCATGAAAACAGCCAATGGCATGAGTTTGGAGTGGACCTATCTGTTTGGCCAACCAATGGCAGTAGTGTTAGGGGAAACCTGCTTGAAACCAGTCATTTTTTTCCAGTTTTCCACTTTTTTATGTGGCTTTTGTGTGCAGTTTATTTGAAATGTTATTCAATGATGTCAAATTCTGGGGGGAAAAAGTAAGCAGCTAAAAATCTCAATTTTTATCATTAAAATGTTATACAACAACATTAGATGCTTTCTTAGAAGCAGCACTAGATGGCAGACTTGTTTGAAATGAGATTGATAATTTTCTCTGTTGTCCATTCCTTTTTGGATGGATTTTTACTTGTACATTCTTCACTTGGACATATTTCTAAACAATAATATATGTCTGCAAGCAAAGATATTTAGCTATTTCCCTCAGGCAGCATGACTTATCAGAGAGACTACAGGATGAAAGCAGTAATATGTGGTGGATAAATAAAAGCTTGCCCTTCTAAACTTTCCTTACACAGTAAAGGCTCAGACAGGAAATATGACTCCACTGTAAGATGAACAAGGACCTCTTATGTTCATTGTTAGCTAGTACAGAATAGTCTCTTACTCCCTTGGGAAAATATGCTTGCAGTGTTTTGTATTTTGTTTGGACTTGTGTGTAATGTTTCACTGAACTACACTGGCAATGCCTCTGTCTTGACTGAGTTCTTAAAGGAATAGTTAACCCAAAAAGAATAGGTTCTCATTCAGATCTGGTTCTATGAATGCCTTAATAAAGCTTATTATAATACTATTCCTATTAAAATAGAATAACAAAAAATGATGCTTTAGAGCTTGTAGTCTGAATAAAAAAGTCTCAGAGTGAATAGTTATGGGTTTGAATTAATTCTCACTAACTCACTTACTTACTTATTAGTTTTTTTTAAAGCCTTCTTGAACAAAACTAATAAGTTGGCTTCATCTCAGTTGAATTTGCCAGCCTTATATGGTGATTTAAATGGTGAAATGAACATTTACATCTTTCTCATACCCTTTTATGCTGTCCAAAAGTTCATTTTCAGCTTGTTTTTCCTGTTCACAAGTGTTGTTTGTCTCAGCTTCGATTGCATATTTACAATATACCACAATGACCCACGAGAGTGCACTTTTAACAGGATGGAGAGAGGACAGCATTACGCAACTCCTCTTCTCGCTCATTGTATGAGACTCTTTCCTCTCTGTAATTGGCAAATTCATGGCAAACAGCCCCAGACAGCAGAGGTTAATTGTGTTTTAAGAACGGACACGATGACAAATTATAAATCAGAGTCTTTGTGACCCTTGTGTATTGGAGCCCGTCTCTCTTTAGTAATCTCTTCTCGCACACGCTCATCTGAAAGCTCTCAAGACGAGCAAACAATCGTGCACGCAAATATGCACACATTTCAACATATTTATTTTGATCTGAGCTGTCGTGTGTTTTCTCTGTGGTTTATATAGTAAATAGGTAGAGTTCTGAGCAGGTGTGTTGTTCTTTCTCAAGTGGTTTATGCATTCATTCCTTAGGTTAAGCAGCTCGAACAGCCCCGGAGCCAAAGACATCAGGCTGTCAGCTTCAAATGCAATTGAACAAGTCAAACGGAACTGAAAATGTCTTTTGCAAAATTGCCAATAGTGGAATATGTGCAGTGCATATAAAGTGGAAAAAACTTTCAGGAGTTTAGTTGACTCTTGTGTACATTTTCCTCTAGAAATAACTGTACATGCTAATGGAAGAAATAGTTTGTTCTATAATGTTTCATTAGATTAGATTAGTTTGTCTATAAACAAATAAAGAAATGAATAAATATTTAAATAAAAGTGTTTAATTAATATATAATATATAAAAAAATATATATTATTTAAAAATAATTGATATGCTGTTTATTAAAATTTGGTTAAATATATATATTTTTATTTCTTCCACAGAGTTTCATCCACAATAAATGTTTAGCTCAGTAATGAAAGCTACACTGTAAAAAAAATTCAGTAAACTTTACGGTGAAAACTGTCAGCTATGGTTGCCGGAATTATACCGTCAAAAATACGGTAATAACGTTTCTGGTTTTACCGTTTTAAGTTATATTTACAGTTAAATACCATAATTTCATTAACTGATATAATGTTAATATACCAACCTATTAAAGTGCTGAAATCTGTTTTGTACCTTTGAAATACACTGATGAGAAAGTCGCATGATGAACCCATCACAAAGTAGTTTTTAAATATGGATATATATAGAAGGTGCTCAGTGTCATTCACACAAACCATCATGGTGAGACTTATTAAACTAAAATATGCAATAAACATTCATTTAACAACGTTAGATGCAACATACAACCCTAATAAACATAACTGTTTATAAAACAGTTTATAAAAACTAAGAAGAAACATAGTTATTTTAAAGATAAAGCATCAAATTCAAACAAATTTGAAATGGAATTCTTTTTACATTTTTTCCCCTGTACATTTTACAGGAATTTACTCTTAACCATCTAACAGGTTTTTACTGTTAAAATCAGTCACTTTTTACAGTGTACACCTGTTTTAAATGGGCAAGACTCTTCTCGTCATGATTATATAAAGGCATTTATATTGATTTATACAATATAAACTTTTGTCTGCAAGCTAGACTTGAAGTCACAACAAAACATTAGATCTTGACAGCATTGTGGCATACAGTTTTGTTCCTCCTTTTTATTTTGTTTCAGCACAAACACACCTTCTTTCTACAGTACAAAAAAACTTATTTTCTTCTCAAAAAGGTAAATTATTAGGCTTTACATTCTTAGTCATTCCATGTTTATCCCAGAACATCTCACCTTTCACAGAAAATCTAAATATACTCCTCTAATCCACTAATAACACAATCAATCAGATTTGTTAATACCAGTCCTGTCGACCCAAGTCCTCTGGTATTACAGGTATCTAAATATAACTCAGTCGACTTTTTTAAACAATAACACGGCAGAGAGCCCGGGCTCAGGGGTGGAGGATTATCTTCTGATAATGACGTATGGGCTTTGCTAATCTCTATCTGTGTACGGAGACACAGCATGTTCAGATCCCAGATCGCAGCTGTGACTTTATTATGATGCAGCATGAAGGTCTTGAGCAACTGCCAATAATGGGCCACACCAACCTCTGACCTCTTTTGAGATTAGATGTTTTGTCTAATTATTGAGTGAAGCTTACTGTAAATCTTGGTTAGACGCATATGAGGTTATATTTGCTATACATGCTCTTCAGCTCTTTTTCCATACATCACAATCTTCCGAATGTTCCATATTTAACTTTTGAGATAGACATGGAGTCCACTCTATTTTCCCAGGGAGTCTGGGACTCAGAACTGGAACTGGTTTATTTGACAGTGCTCAATGCTCATTTTCTCTTCAAATAAGCAGAAGTGATGAGTTGTCTCCATGCAGTTAAAATAGCTCTGATGAGATTGAATTCTCGGTCACAGGCCCAGACAAATAAACACTCGGCAGTGGCAGGACTGCCAGATCTTCCTTTTCATTTTAATGCAAATGCAACAAGTGCACTCTCTTTTCATTGGTGTCAATGGGGACCAAGTATAGCTGACAGGAACTTGGCTGAACGGGATGTTTGGTGATGTGATGACAGAAGTCAAATCTATTTTCAGAAATTCTGTTTTCATACTGTTCCTGCTGACATCCAATTATTTATTTATGTTTTTCAACATTTGGTAACAATGGATTCATTCTTTGAAACATGGGCAGAACAAATTTTTATAAATAAAAATAATTTATTTAAATGGTTTCACTCAGTTAAGTGAGAAAATTACACAAGGAAGGATTTATGAATGATTTATGCTGAAATTTGTTCACCTTTTTATGCTGAAATTTTCTGCTTGTTTCATCAACAAAACTATTAAATGACTACTACTAATAATAACAACAACAACAAACTGATGATAAATATACTTTCATATTTATCACAGAAATCGCATGCAAGATTTAAAAAATAAAATATATTAAATTAATTTTATAGCTAAAAGGAAGAAGTTAATATTAAGTAGAGCTGGCAATTACTTTTACTGTGGTATTCACTCTTGATTTCAGATGTAAAGCAGCTCTAATATTGTCATTATTTAGCTGTATTTTATTCACTTAATTCAATTTAGTTTAATAATACTAAAATTTGTATCGTTATGCAGTTTATTACATTTAAATGTAGTATAATATAAATACACTGATCACTATTATCTAGTAATAAATAGAGAGTCAATTAGCCCCAATACCATTGGGATGGAATAAATCTCATAAACACTGATGTAGGGGCGAGCGATATGACCAAAATTTTATATCACGATACAAGGTAACATGGTAACAATATATATATATATATATATACTGTAGCGATGTAGTTATTTTTGCTTTAAATAAGTTCTTTATGATATCAAAAGTCATATAAATTTCATAATTCTTGTCAGCAGGGTCAACATCCCTCCCAAAAAAAACAACAACAACAAAAAAATAATACTAGCAAAAAATAAATAAATAAATAAATAAAAAGAATAAGTCACAAGCAATAGGATGAAAAAGATATTATAAACAAAAATAAACAAGAAATGCTACATACATTGTATAAAGTAAGCAAATGTATAAAAACACTGCATATTCTTCATTGTGTAATTTACATATGTATTTCTTCTTATTAAAGATACTAAGGTGATAAGACAAGAGGCATGAGAGATTTTAATTCTTTGTTGTGTGATTAACATGATGATAGACAGCAAGAATATTAAACTGCTGTCACTTTAAGAGCTACCCATGTTGTTTCTCATCTGTTTGCTTTAAGACCTAAATTACTGTGTTTTATGAGGATATTTGCAAAGAGGGACATTTTGAAACATAAAAGTGTATGCATTTAACTGATCAAGGCCTATAAAGCAGCAAAAATGACTGTTCAATACCCCGTCTTCACATGCAGTCTCACAGTGCACGCAGATAGTGGAATAGGTTGTCTTTTGAATTGCTTTTAATGGCTTAAAATCTGTTATTTTTAAACTGCAATATTTAACTTCACTTCCAAATGATAACGCTGCTCATTTGCATAAAGAGAAACTTTTCTCAGCTTTGTCACATTGCTAGACAGGTCCACATTTTGGCAGAAACTGGCAAATCTCATTTACATTTCTGCATTTGGCATTTGAATCTGTTTCCAGAAATAGCTGGTAGCGCTCTTTTCTGTGCAAGGCACATGATTGAGACGATTCTGGAACTGTTCCGTACAGGAGAGATTTAAACCCACATCAGCCTGCAAGGCTGTGATGCTCCTGATTGGCAGGGACACACTGGCTGTCTCATGCTTGACTGGTGTTGTATGGCCCGGCTGCCATGTTCAGCGTTCACGCCGCAGAGCTCGGATCAGAGCCATCGTGACTCATGCGCAGGCAAGCAGGCGTCACTGCACCACGTTAGTCCTTTAGTGTCACCGCTCGGCCGCCAAGTGGTTAAAGCAGCACTACCGCCTGTCACAGCTTCAGAGACACAGAGAGCATGCATGAGTGTGTTTATGGAAGCCAGCTGTTGTGCAACTGTTGTGTTTTGCTTGGAGATAAAGTAGGTATGGTTTGTGTAAATAGGCACAAAAGTGTGTGTGTGCATGATTGTGTGCTGTTGTATGTGCCGAGCAATGTGTAACACTATTGTGAATGGCCTTTTGGGGGGGAGGACTTTAGAGCACAGATTGACTCCTGTTGAACTAGAACACCTGCATTAATTTAATCCTGTGCATCAGCCAGCTGCAGTGACCACATCAGCCTATTTGTTTATGAGCATTTCTTTAACTATGGGCCCTGTGGATTTTTAGAAAATAAATGCTCATAAAACCCATTTGCAACACTCTTAGTTGTTTATTTAGTTTGTCCACTAACAAAATCCAACTGTGTTTATACATATCACAACAGACTTTTTTTTGTCATTTTCTGAGAGGTTATGAACATTTCACCATTTCATAACTGTGATAAAAATGATATTTCCAACAAAATCAGGGTAAATGACACACTTTGTCTTGCCAATTTAATTAAAGAAGAATAATATTTGTAAATCTTTAAACAATTACAGGTTAATAAAACAATTTCATGTATGTATACACTAAACTATTAAAAAGTTTTGGTTCTGTAATATTATTATTATTATTATTATTATTGTTTTTAAAAGAAGATCTCATGCTTAACAAGGTTGGGTTTATTTGATTACAATACAGTAAAAACAGTAATATTGTGAAATATTTTCCAATTTAAATTACCTGCAATATATTTTTATTAACTAAAGCCTTTACTGCAGTCTTTAGTGTCACTTGATCTTTTAAAAATTATTATATGCTGATTTTTTTGTTCAAGAAATTATCAATGTCAAAAACAGTTGTACTGTTTACTATTTTTGTGTGAACCATGAAATATTTATTTTCAGAATTTTCATGAATAGTGACTTTAAAAGAAGACAATTTATTTGTAAAAGAAAATGTAACTGTAATATACATTTCTATATTGTCATTTTGATCAATTTAAAGGCAGGGTATACGATTTTTCAAAAATGCCTTAGAAAAAGATTCGGGCCCTTTAGCAAAACAAACTTGTAGCCAATCAGCAGTAATGGGCGTGCCTATTCATGATGTGGAGGAGACAGTGTTCAGTGACCAGCCGAGCAGAGTGACAGAAAGATAAAAAGCAATAGAGTAAAATGTCTGTGGAACGATAAGGCAAGAAGTATGACCCGTGTAAATATCGTATCAGCTTTCCAGTGCTGGAGAGAACTCAAGGAGTGGAAGGCCTGCGATCAGACGCCGAGGTTGTTTTGGTTCTTCTTGATAGGTGAGATACACTGGACGTGATAAAGCAACCGTTGAAAATCATTTGAAGTTCATGTAAGCACGTCATAAATAGAACGCGGCAGCAGTTTTCTGTCTGAGATTTGTCTCGCCGCTCGCTTCCCATGTAAGTTAGCATCACTGATTATAATGACTTCTGTAGTATTTTGTCGTGCCACTTGCGTCCCGTATAGACGGTGTAACATTGGTACTGCTTTGTTTCACAGAACTCGTTGACTGGGTTGCTTAAGCTACGTATGTGTGGGGCGGAGCTATCCAAGGGGTAAGATGCTTTTGGGGTAGGGGCTTTGTTTTGGTTTGATTTCAAATATCAACATTGGCTTCCAGAAATCGTATACCCTGCCTTTAATATAGCCTTGCTGATTAAAATATAAAAAACTTAATTAATTAATGACCCCCAAAATTTTAATGGTTGCATCTTTTTTTAAAAAAAAATGGTATTCTAATGTTTTAAATACAGTTTTTCATTCTAAAACTTCAAATTATCATGCTCTTTCTCAATCTCTACAGGTTTTCTTAGGTTAAACACATCTGTCTGCTTCTTTGAAGTCTGCTCTCAACCTAATTTTATCTCTATATAATCCCAGTCATAAATTGTTCTTTGGGTCAACTAAAATCCAATACGAAATGTACTAAATCCCATCGAAATTGTCCCTAATCTCTTTGAAATTGGCCCTGATCCCATAGAGACAGGTCTATCAGACATGACATTCTTTAAGCAGGCAGAATCCGCAACATCCCCCCCCCCCACCTCCCTCTCCTCTGCTGGTACTCTGATGTCACCAAGGTAACCGACTGCCTCTGCTGCCTACGACAGGCCACACAGGCAGCACTTTGACCTTGAGCATGTGTTTGGAGCAAAGATTAAGGTCATGCCACGGGAATGAGAATATTACTAGCAGAAATGATGACCAAGGTTAAGCACTACATCGGTCATGGTGTATCAGGCAGCTCTAGATGAAAAGACTGAGGTTATGACTCTTGAATGAGTCATTTTGCAGAAAATATATAGCATGTCTTCTGTTTGCATATATATATTTCACCTAATCACATACTGGTTAGTTTAAAGCTAAAATAAAAATCTTTAAAAAGCCAATATTCTATATCTTACATAATAAAAGTCTTTTTTTAATACCACATGTGCTGTATGAGGCAAATAACCTGCAGTTCATCAAAAAAATTATGTTTTTACAAAAATATGAAAAGCACAACTGTTTTCAACACCAATAATAACAAGCAGCATATCAGCACATTAGAATGATTTCTGAAGGAAATGAAGACTGGAGTAGTAATGCTGAAAGCTTTTCCATCACAGGAATAAATTACATTTTTTAAACACATTCAAATAGAAACAGTTATTTAAATCCAATAATAATTCACAATGTTACTGTTCTTACTCTATATTTAAATGCAGCCTTGGTGAGCATAAAAGGAGGGCTTTTATTTGACACCATCTCTTATGAATAGTGTAGCTAGTGATAAATTAGCTGTATTAGCAACATAGCTCAATGTGTTGGAGCAACTGCTAGGCTGCGGTTCTGCGCGAAGTAGCAATTTATAAGGTCCTTTAATTCACAATTCAATCTTCTAAAGCTAGTTCAGGATGAAAAGGATCTTGTAGAGTGCTCATCAAAGGGAAATTCATTCTGCTTTTAAACTGCTGAATGTGAGAGAATGTAACATTGTCTGCTTGAATGAAATGATGTGTGCATATATTCCACGAATACGGTGTGTAAGCTAGAGTGAAAGGCTTTCTCCCTCACTCTCTCTCACTTTCTTCTCCATCTATTGTGTGTCTGACGTCAATACTAGCCTTTCATCAGCAGTGCCATTAATCAGCTAGCTGCTGTCCTCTATTCTTCCTTTCCTCATCCCCCTCTCATTCTCATTGTGCGTTTGTCTCCTTGTTTCGCTGCTCTCTTTCATTTCAAATGCTGTTGTCTCTTTGTTTCCCATTTTTCTTTTCTGTGGCTATATCTTGAATACTAGCATACTAGCATACTGTACAGTATATAATGTATTGTACAAAAACCATTTTGCTTTAAGAAAATATGTTTTGTCACAAAAAAACAATTTTATTTTACATGTGCACTACTGTTTAAAACCTATTTGATGAAAAATACAGTAGAAACAGCAATATTGTGATATATTACTACAATTTTAAATAGCTTTTTTCTATTTTCATTTGAGTTTAACATTGTAAAGCTGCTTTGACACAAACTGTATTGTATAAAGTGCTATCTAAATAAAGGTGACTTGACTTGATTTTATAATATAATTTATTCCTGTGATGTCAGGAATTCCTGTGAATTCTCAGCAGTTATTATTATATGATCCTTCAGAAATCAGATATGGAGCTCAAGAAACTTTTATTATTATCAATGTTGAAAACTGTGCTGCTTCATATTTTGTGGAAACTGTTATATATTTTTCAATAACATTTATTTAAAATAGAAATAGATTGTTTTGCAACATCACAAATGTCTTCATTGTCGCTTTTGAAAAAAATTAATGCATAATGAATGCTAAATAAAAGTATTCATTCTAATATATATATATATATATATGCTTAGGGTCATTGTCTTGTTGGACAAGTCGGCCCAGTCTGAGGTCCTGAGCACTCTGGAGAAGGTTTTGGTCCAGGATATCCCTGTACTTGGCCGCTTTTATCTTTCCCTCGATTGCAACCAGTCGTCCTGTATTGGACAGGTGATGAGCAGTGCCTGGTTTTCTCCACACATACCGCTTAGAATTAAGGCCAAAAAGTTCTATC
>JAUCMR010000052.1:14820172-14832065 GCA_032357425.1 Enteromius argenteus | reverse complement strand
CAGTGAGAATCTACCAATGTAAATGGTCATGAAAATAAAGAAAACACATTGAATGAGAAGGTGTGTCCAAACTTTTGCCCTGTACTGTATATATATATAAATGGAATCCCAAATGTACAAAATTTAAACATACAAAACTCTAATATAATTTTTGCTACTGAAACTGAAATCATATATTGACACATTTTTAGCACTCTTATATATTCACATATTTATCATGGTTATGGATCAAACCTAAGGGCTGAAAAAAATTTAATTCTGTGAATATTAAATATTTACAGAATTAATTACTTAATTATTGTCTAGAAAATGATTATAAAATTACTGTAAATTCAGTGTATCCAGTCTGAAGTATTTACAGCTAACCAGTCATTATCGAAAACTGAACACCCTGACAAGTCCCCTTCAGCTGTAATTTACAACTAAACACAAGTGTTTTGTACTAAATTTTTTATACATTTTGTCCTATAAAAATCAATACAGTGTGACGTCAAGCTGCAGAAACAAAAATAGCCACCTATATTTAGAATACTCCCCTATGAATGCCTTTTTGTTGCATGTTGAATGATGTCACGTAAATGAGTGGGATATTAATAATATATCCGTCTTGCCGGGATCCACAGACCTCATCTCTCTCTCTCTCTCACTCTCTATTTTTCTTGTTCTAGAGCTCTCTTTTCCATCCGCTCACTAGTGTGTCTATGATACGACCTAATATTAATCTGCAGTGCTGAGTCACTCTCCTGTCTTCCTTTGATAAATAGAATAAACTGGCAAAAATAAAAGGTGTTAAAAAAGAAAATATCTTATTGTATTTAACACTCTAGCCACATCAAAACTGGACCCAAGAACAGCTACAGAGGACAAAATAAGAGAGAACAGACTTAGCGTATGAATAAAAAACACCCTGGTGTGTGCAAGTGCAAGCGAGCAATCATAAAGAGAGGCAGTGATGTCACTGCATGGAGTGAGTGAGAGAAGAGGAGGGGTGGGGGCTTTCGAGCACACACACACACGCACGCACACGCGTACGTACATCTGAGAGTTACAGCAGGCTCTTCAGAGCAGGAAAGCAGCACATCCAAACACTCACACAGCCTCGCGTGCATTCAGACGCGCTCCTCACACATCCTCTGTCAGGGGCCAGTCATCCCTTCAATCTGAGTGAGCCCAGCATGCCCTCCAGGAGCGTGGACTGTAATATCTCCACCCTCATCGCCTGCGCGGTGGACGTGGAGGTGTTTACCAGTCGGGAGGTCAAGGTAGGGCACGAACTTCCAACTCATTTAGGGTACGTACGGCTAAGGGATGAGATGTTCAGATGGTGTCACATTGACATCCTTCATTCTGAAGTACAAATAAAAAGGGTTGTTATGTTTAGTCTGTTAGTATATTGACATACAAACATTGTCTGTTTGTATGTCAATAAACTAACAGAGTGCCTCATTATGGATCTCTACAGAAAAAAGACAGATTACAGTAGGTTCTTAAAGGCTTATTGATTCAAATTTGACCGTTTTGTCTTGTCTTTCAAGTGACTGCGTTTGTAAATGCACCTCTTTAAATGATTTTCTGTCTAATGATTTTGCCTGGTTGTTATTATGATTGTCTCGCCTCAGGGATGTTGTGACAGCTCTTTTCATTCACACAGCATACCATTCATTACAAAAACTACACTTGATCTCAGTGCGTCAGTGCTTTTGCCCAACTGACCATCATTCTCTGAAGTCTGAGACATGCTCATCTTTCACATCACACACTCTGTCAGACATACAAGGTCATCATTGATTCCACGTCCTTTAATTGGATGGGTGTTTGTAATGCTTCACTGCACCCTTTGGAATCAGTAGAACCTGTACTTATTGAACTACATTGTACTTTAGTAAATATTAGCATTTGGCAAATAGGGTCCTATTTAAAAGGGCCGCAGCGATCTTTGGTGTATCGCTCTGTCTTGACAACATTTGCTGACAATTTTTATGCACTGTGTCTTCGTCGCACATGGAAGGAATGTCAGTAGCTAAGGAGTTTATTTTTTTAAACATGACTAGAATTCCTCCTAAGTGTTATGTATCCAAAAATAGATTGGATTTTTTTTGTATAACATCATGGAAGCATCTACAAAGGAAAATTAAATTGTAATGTTAGGCTTTTTTGAGTAAAACCTATAATTTAGCAGGAAATAATGTAGATAGGGGCTTTATTTCAAATAACTTTATTCTGAAAAGTGAAATGCTTAAGGCATGTTTACCATGTTCACCAAGATTTTTTTTTTTTTTTTTTTACATTTCTATTTAAACATGGCTGTCAATGCATCTTTTCTGAGAAATATGAATGCAACAGATTTTTTACGATGAGTTATTCTAATCTCTTTCTTTTAAATGTGAAAAAAACTGGCCAACCAATGATTTGGTGGAACTTGTGAACAGTGCTTTGAAACAAACTAAATTGTACGAGGCGCAGTAGAAATAAAGTACTTTGCTAAATAACGGTGCTCTGTACTCTTGTATTTGGTGTTTTCTCGTAAAAAAAAAAAATCAGAATAGCTGTTTGAAAACGTAAATATTGTTTGACTTTTTTTTTACTTTTATTCTCTGAGACAAGTGGGTGTCTGAGGTATATAACTGAGGTATTACTGCTTTTCCAAAGGCACCACATACGGTCACAGAGCGAGGTTGCATTTTCATATTCATTTTCATGTTTATGCCATTTCTATTTTTGGTCTGATAGACAAATCATTTTATTTTACCAATACTGCACAAAATTGTCATGCAAATATAGACATTTAGGCTGTATTGTTGTTGGTATACATTGTTTAAGGCTTTGTTAATGATTTTTATTTTATAGAATAAATGTACATTTTGATGAAAACATTTCTTCTTCTGTAGAAATGAAGGTTTGCTTGTTTTTTTGTTTTGTTTTTAAATCATTCACTGCACTTGCATACAACTAGTCCAAAAAAAGTCAACTAAATCCATGTATATGTTGGCTTTGTGTAAGGAATGAACTAAAAATGTGATTTTTGTGTCTATTCCACCTCCACTTCCAGATTAAATAATTAATTTGAGTATTGTTCATTACCCAAAGCTACCATATGGCTTTGGAAAACTTTCTTAGTAAGTTTTCATGTTGTCAAAAATATATAGACTGACATGGCAGTATTTTCCAGTCTCATTTACTACTTCTTTATCTTTCCCATATGCATCCCTTCTATTCAGCATTATAAGATCATGCAGTGTTTCTAGACCCCTGTGTCTGTCTCTTCCTGCCTCATGAGTTTCTTGTGACATGTTTCACATTGCCTACGCTGTGACTGGGCTGAGTTTCAGCTGGGCCATAACGCTGAGTAATAGCAGGAAGAGCAGTGGGTCTTCAGGGCTTTCCACATTTATTTGATCCTCGCTGGGAACACTGCAAGTCAGGAGGTCACATTTATTTTCTCTGGGTACCATGGAGGTGACCTGCTTCCTCTAATAACAGTAAGAACATCTCAGGCACTGCAGCACGACTCCCATTTCCTGTCATATACATTCACAAAATAGACATCTAAAAATTAGAACCGTTCTTTCCCTGTTCTGAGTCAGTGAGCATTTGAGAGTCTTTTACCTGATTGTGCTAGAAGACTCTCAAGATTGTGTTGTCATCTTTACATGATTATGATGTCTTTCTATTTTATGTTAGAAAATGAAATCATTCTCTTATTTACATACACAAATCTGTTTAAATACATCGTATCACCTAGCTAAACATTTGACACGTCATATTGTTAGGTCAACATTAGAGCATATTCTTTCAAGAAACTGCCTATTTTTAAAATGTGACCCTGGACCACAAAACCAATTTTAAGTTGCTGGTTTTATAGCCTAAAATACATTGTATGGGTCATAATGAATGATTTTGCTTTTATGCCAATTATATCATTAGGATATTAGGTAAAGATCATGTTCCATAAAGATATTAAATTTCCTACCCTAAATATATTAAAACTTAATTTTTGATTAGTAATATGCATTGCTTAATTTGAACAACTTTAAAGGTGATTTTCTCAGTATTTATTTTTTTGCACCCGTAGATTCAAATAGTTGTATCTCAGCCAAATATTGTCCTATCATAACAATCAATCCATACATCAATGGAAAGCTTATTTATTCAGCTTCCAGACGATGTATAAATCTTTATTTAGAAAAATTGAAACTTATCACTGGTTTTGTGGTCCAGGGTCACTGTTACGTATGCCGACTGGAGTGCCCTTGAACTCCATTAGAGGGCACTCCACCCCGGACTGTCGGTGTTCCCCTGTCTAATCAGTTTTATCAGACTTTTATGTTGAAAATGTCTGTTCCCTTGTGTCTCCACCCCCTTGTATATCACTATGGTTTTTGATTAGCTCCTCCTCACTTATCATTTCGCTATCTCATCTTCTCTTGTATTTAAAGTCCCATTTGTGATTCTGTCCTCATGGAGTATTGAACCTAGTTCGTACGAAGCATTTCCCGTTTCTTTGTCTAGCCTAGCCTTGTTTTGTGTTCAGTCTTCCTGTGTACCGACCTTTGCCTTGCCTTTTGGAATATTGCTCTGGATTGCCCCTTTTGGATTCTGCTTGCCGATCGACTGATCTCCCGCCATCCCTCAGAACTATTCTTGTACTTTTTCCTCCTCTATACCTGCTTGCCGTTCATCAACCCTGCCTGTACACCTGACCATGTTTACGAATAAAACTCATACGCATATCCGCATGTCCCCATTTCCTTTGTAACAGTCACAAATATTAACATAATTTAAATTTTTATAATAATTTTTAGCATTTTCTTTTGCAGTTTATCTGAATAAAATTATAAACTAGATTAGTGCCAGACTGTGTTATTTTGTAATAGTAATATTTAAAAGTAGCTTTTTTATTTTAGTAAAAAAGCAATTAAAAATATTTTAAGTGATTTTACAGTATGTGCATTTTATTCATTTTTATTAATGTTACTACTTTTGTTGCTTAGTTCACAAGTACAAAACACATTTCATCTTATATTTGTGTTTTATTTTATATCAGCTTTATTTTATTTAACAATTGTTTTTAATAGTTTGGGTTTCAGTTAGCCATGCACTGGTGCCAAATACCACAATAACTTCATGACAGCATTTATTTCAAATCATGGTGCCACAGTCTAAGCAAACAAAAACAAAAACAAAAAAAAAATTAAAACAGGGAAGATTGCAGCAACTGTGTAAAGTCTGTGATCAGAATTCCAGCTATATAAAATGGTTAAAATAGAGAGTTCATCTAAATTTAGTTTCTCCCTTAAAAATGCATGTTGTGTACACAGTACCTTGTATGACTTTTATGCTTCCAATACAAATCTATGTGCCCTTACTTCAGGAAGTAACATAAAGCCAGTCAATCAGATAAGAGATTGCCAGATCAAACAAAACAAATGGTGCAAAATAAATATGCATCAGAAGGCCAGTGAACAGATCTGAGAACTCTGTTTGTTTACTTTACCACAGTATACACAGCATTCATGAAATATTTAGGCTTGCAGTCTTAAGAGAAGCAATGTGCAGTTTAACCAAGGTCAAAGTTGAACCTAAAAAAAAATAGCTCGAGAGGATCTGGCCTGGATCTGTTTAAGATGAATAGTGTCTCTTTATGCAAAGAAAATCTTACCTTTTTCTCCTCACCATCTGACGCTAATTCATCTCCCAGCAAGGAGAGGATCTGGTCTTGATTAAAAGCAGGGGACTGTTAAATTTGACATTCATTTCAGGATTAATGTTAAGGTTAGGTTCAGTTTGCATTTTTCCCTCTTCCACCCCCTATTAAGAACGTTTTCATGCCACAATGTGAACAGTAAACACACGGCTTGGCTGAAAAACAGCTGTAATTGCTTAAATGCCTGCATGCCTACCACACCATCCTCAAAGAAGAGTGGAAAAGCATAGCACCTCGTTTTTTTTCCTTGATGGGAAGGCCAATCATTCCATTCTAATGGAGTCTCCAGCCATATCTGCTGTTTACATTTTAGTATTGTCATCTGACGCAGTTTGTACTCGTATTGGTTTGTCTTGGCAGGAAAGCAACTATCTATGCGAAGTTAAGTGAGGTGTCACTGGGCTAATGCATGTTATTTTTAGTGTCTCTCTTATCCTTGATGGACTTTTTATCTGTCAAGCAAAAAGCTGGTAACTGAGTGTGTCATGGAGCAGTTATTTCATGCTTTAGTGGGTTGAGATCATACAGCAGCCCAGACGTCACCAAAGGCTGTTTATAAACTAACATGGCTGCTTGGCTGCTTCCAAAACAAATGAGCTTTCCCTCTTTTTCTAATATAATTCACCCTGATTGGTCCTTTAATGCTCCATTCACACCTAAAATGGACATGTTCTTGAGAAGGTCAGGTAAAATTGTTTCACTGACGTACTTTGTGATTTTTATCCCATCCGATTCAAGCATGTCTGCTTTTCTCGCAAACTTCTCTTAAAACCTAAAGCAGTGTGTTTTTTGGCTACCTTATGAATTGCGTTTTGCGATATACTATACGTCTAATTTATTTTGACCTTCACAAAATACCATAACTAAGGGTTTCCACCTTCATTGCATATTTCACAGCTTTCCTAAAAAATTAGTTGTTGGTATAAACTAAAATCAGTACTAAATGCTGAAATTCTGAATGACATAAGTGTGTGAAAATGAAGATAGATTGTAAATATTTCTATTTAATAATGTGCTTTAATTGCACATTACAGTAAATGTATAAAATATGTAATATGAACATGCATGCATCATTAAACCAATTTAAAAAAAAACATCTCAAAATGGTACTTTTATCAGAGCAGACGCATCTAAAACAAGGCTGTGATGATAGAAGTATAGTCATTCAATATATACTACTACGTGCCTGGGATTGTGCCTTGTTTTTAAGTTTGAATTGAGTTGTATATTGTATATACTTTGACTTAGGTCAAGGGGATGCTTTCATTTTGTTTCACAAATCTTAATGTTCTTAAAACATTAAGTTAGTAAAAATACTATTAATGTTAATTGACACTGTATGTACTGAAGTCTGAGCTTCACAGCGATCATGACTTATAACATTAGTCTCATGACATTTATACCAGCAAGTACCAGATGGTATCAATGTTCATTTCCACTGCTTTAAATGAGGGCTCTTAAAGCCAGCTGCTGTTGCTGTTTTTAAATGATGTGTTTCAAAGAGGTGGTAAATGAAGAGCAGACCTGTCAATTTGCTAATGTCCAGTTTTATAGTCTCCAGATATATATATTTGTGTGTGTGTGTGTGTGATTAATCTACCATGAATGGAAAAAAATACTATGCATCAAAGTCCTGGTGTTTTTTTAGGAAGATTTTAAATATATCATTCCACTGATCCTTTTATGATTAGATAAGGTAATATTTTTAGAAAGCCAGTGGCAAAATATTCCATTGCACATAACCCTTCATCCTCCTCCCTTCATCTTGGTGTCCATATTTGTAAAGGAATGTGATTTATTTCCACTACAAATACTTAGCTTTGAAATGTCCGCTGAGGGCTCTCAAAAATGAACATAATACCATATAAACCATGGAAATAAAACACAATAAAACTTTAGCTATATTTACCTCCATTGCCTTATTTAAAATATAAATTTTGGGTTACACTTTATTTTGATAGTCCACTTTAGACATTCTACTAACTATAAGTAACTACATGTCAACTAATTCTTAATTATTTGCAACTACATGTCTACTAACTCTCAGAGTAGACTGTTAGGGTAGGTTTAGGATTAGTAGAATAAGTTGACATGTGCTTGGGAAGTTTCTCATAGTCAGTATGTTGTGGACCCATCAAAATAAAGTGCTAAAGGTTATTAAGCAAATAGTCTACTAATTCTCTAATCACTACTAGTTGACGTGTTGTTGCAAAGTTACTTACTTTTAGCAGAATGTCTACAGTGGACTAACGAAGTTACCTGCATATTAGATGATGCTGGATGACCAAGGGAGGCTAATTAAGCTAGTTAAGATGCCTGATAGGGACACCAGCATCCAAAACTCAATATGCCGGTGACCAGCAGTGCTGTGACGGTAGTAAATGATCTCATTTCAAGGTGCAGTGGATCAGACGAACGTGCTTTGATCTGCATTTCACACGCCATCAAGTTCTTGTTCTATAATTAGCACTGGACGCACTTGACATCTTGTAAAACTTCACAGGAGTGCTGAGTCAGAAACCTGGAGGATAGAAAATGTGCACATATGCAGCGCAACTCTCTCATGGACTCACTCATCTGGTGTCACCTGTCATTGCTGAGTCATTCAGAATGAGCCCAGCTGTCAGTGCCGATACACACCTCACGTCCTGACACACGGTGGACACGACATATCCACAGCTGTCATCTCTAGGGACGCTCACTCTTGGCTCAGAGATGACGGAATATGCTGGAGGTTTCTCAGAGATTGTGACAGGATGCAAGGTGTTTGGCGAATCGACGCTGTGGAAGAAAACTGCCTCAGCTATCCATCTGTCTCTGCAGGAGAGTACAAGCGAGCGGCTCTAATCTTTCATCTTCCCCGTCTCTGGACATTTTTAACAAAACACACTTACTATTTCCTGATGCTAAAAGTGACAACTTTAGATTCTGTGTATTGTAAAGCGCTGAGCAAAATTGACTGACAGTGAAGAGTAATTTATAAAAATGTTTTTATCAAACGCAACAAATTGCACTTTCCTTAAGGCAACAGTCTTGAACTCTAGTAAACTGGGACTAGTTGCAAGGCTACAACAAATGCAAGAGTACATTTTAAAGGTGCTGTACGTGGAATTGACATTGACCTAGTGGTTGAACTAGTTATTGCAGTCCAAATGCAAAATATTGGAGAGGGGTTTTTTTTCACCCAGCCCCTCCTTCTCAGACCTGACACACATGCAGGTTGCCAGATTGACAACACCAACAGGAACAAGCGCACATGACAATAAATGAAATTAAATACACACATTTTCAAATAATCTCACTCACGAAGGTTGCATAATTGAATCAGAAATGCAGTAAAAGCAGGAGTCTTGCAGCATGCAGTCTTCTTATGGAATTGAGTTATGTGGAAAAAAATAGGTATAATGAGCTGCATGTGAGAAAAAAAAATATATTTCCAGGCTAATTTTGGTTATAAACTATTTACACTTCAGGGGTCAACTTACTATTTGCTGGCAGTTTGAGATCCTTGACTTATAGGGCAACCTTAAAAGACTCAATATGGTATTCAAAGCAAAAACTACTGACATAGTTTATATGACAGTGATTTCATAATCTCTACCTGAACTTGATTTCTGATACAAACAAAGCGTGTCTCTTAGATCTCACCTAATTTTAAATATCTACCTCCCTGTGTTACGTGTTTTAGATTATTGTTTGTCGTCATCTTGAAGTGTTTCACCAGCGGTTGGCTAGAATTTAAGGGCATATTTGAGGGTTTCATGTTGAATACCTATTTTTGGTGTACACATTGGCCTCACTTCCAAGTGCTTATGTGCTATGCCTTTAAAAGGCAAAGCAAACCCAACACTGAGACGTTAGCTGTTTTTAACAGGTCTCTAAAAATATTGCAATTAAATACCAGGAATGTGATAGCCTACGCACATTTGATGACCGATTTTTCTTTGGGGGGGGGGTGTGGGGGGCTACTAATCAGTCTAAGGTGTTTCTATTCCAGTTTCAGATGCTACTCTGAAAGAGAGTTTCATAACCAGTGTGGTTTTACTTATTTAATAAGCTATTTAAACAGCTTTCATTAAAGCACTTTTTCCTATCTCAGTTAAAGATTGAAGAGGTTTATGAAACCTGTTTTAAAAAACAAACTTGTTATTTATTTAGGTATTTATTTATTTGCAATTTTGCTGCTAGTGCAGAAATTACCTCGCCTCTAAGGTTACAAATTAAGCCTTCAGAAGTCTTCTAAAGCCCTGAAATTAATAAGAAGCCATTAAATCACCACAAAAACAGTAAGCATCATGTTTCAAAGAGACGGAAGAGAGTCCACCCAAAAAGGAAACTTTTATCATCACTTACCCTCATTCTGTTCTAAATCTGTGAGAGTGACTGTGTGTGTCCTTCATTTTGTAGTTATAGTTATTAGTTGAATTACATTCAGTGTATGCATTTTATGTTATACATTTTATATTTTTCTAGTTTTCCCTAGCAATAAAAACCATGACAAGGTCACGCTACTGCCATGCTCTAATGCTTGAATTCTTAATGAAATTATGACAGAATTTTAATTCTGGGGTGAACAATCATTTTAAATCTGCATGGTGAAGGTTAGAATACAGGTAAAAATAAAATGCATGAGATCTGGGAAAGTCCTCTCTTTAACAGATGATGCTGAGAAAGGGTACCAAGACCCAGCAGGACCGATTACTGAATTGAGAGACAAGCTGCAGATATAATAGCTTTCATCAGTTCCTCCCCTGCACAGGAAATGAATATTAAGTGTCATAACCAATCTGTCTCTTCAAAACGATCCAGTTCTGGCTGAGCTGATTGGATGTTCTGTGAGGCGTGCCTATAGTCCAAAGACTGCCATGTCCCCTAAAGAATACAATGACGTTCATCCTGTCAGTGATATGCTGACATTATTCACAATTATTCTCTCACGGCCCTGATAAGGTTGATATTGGTGGAACAGATCTTGCTTGTTTATGGCACATTAAAAAAAGCATTCCTGCTCGACTTTCTTTTGTCCTCTGTGAAGAGATATGAATTATTCATGCTTTGACATTTGCCTGTGGACAGAATTGAAATATTTGTCCCTTGGTAATTTACCTTGTTTATTTTTTGTCTTTCAGGAAATGTTCGAAGCGCTCTTCCTCGCATACGATGAGGGTGTGATGTTCCAGCAGTTTAAGAGCTTCCGACGTGTACGAATCAATTTCAGTAACCCCAAAGCAGCAGCCAGTGCTAGAATAGAGCTGCACGAGACACCTTTCAGAGGAAAGAAACTTAAACTCTACTTTGCCCAGGTAAGAAGTGGTTTCGGTTGCCCAACATTTCTACAATCCCTGTATTTCTATGGTGCTTCTGCCTGATTAGATCTAAATCTAAATCTAAATCTTTGATTAAACAAGTATACAATGCTGTTCTAAGTCTGTAATTCTCTGCACCAAATAGAAATTTGAATTACAAAAAATTTTAACTGCCATGCTAATATTTTTATTTTTTAATTGATAGAACAAACTATAGAACCATACTGAGATATTAGGGAGTCTGTTCTTTAAGTACATTTGATCATACATCATCTTAAAGCTTGACTCTTCTGTAGTTACAGTGGGTAAGGAAAGTATTCAGACCCCTTTAAATTTTTCACTCTTTGTTATATTGCAGCCCTTTGCTAAAATCATTTAAGTTCTTTTTTTTCCCCATTAATGTACACACAGCACACCCCATATTGACAGAAAAACACAGAATTGTTGACATTTTTGCAGATTTATTAAAAAAGAAAAACTATCACATGTTCCTAAGTATTCAGACCCTTTGCTCAGTATTTAGTAGAAGCACCCTTTGATCTAATACAGTCTTTTTTAGGAAAACACCTGGATTTGGGGATCCTCTGCCATTCCTCCTTGCAGATCCTCTCCAGTTCTGTCAGGTTGGATGGTAAACATTGGTGGACAGCCATTTTTAAGTCTCTCCAGAGATGCTCAATTGGGTTCAAGTCAGGGATCTGGCTGGGCCATTCAAGAAAAGTCACAGATGTTGTGAAGCCACTTTTTTAGCTGTGTGCTTAGGGTAATTGAAAGGAAAGGAAGGAAAGTGAAAAGTGAACAACCACGCACACACACACCGTGAACACACACCCGGAGCAGTGGGCAGCCAGTGCTGCGGCGCCCGGGGAGCAGTTGGGGGAAC
>JAUCMR010000052.1:14799313-14811942 GCA_032357425.1 Enteromius argenteus | reverse complement strand
ACATAAGATGCGTAACTGATAGAGGAATTAGGTCAAAAACAGTGAGAAGATAAAAAGTTTGGATGCGCGTGTGTGCTGAGCACACAGTATAAAAACATGGAACAAGGCCAGGGAAAAGAAAGACTTCCAAAAAAAATAATAATAAGATAAGAGGGTCTTTAGAGTGTGCTGGATCCTCTGGGTGACCACAATGCACTGCACACTCATGCCGTCCAAAGGCACAGTGGTAAACTTTGATTCTGCTTCCTGCTCTGTTCCATCCTGCAAACATACACAGTGTATTCGTCCAGCGCATTTCAAATATTTACTCTCATCTGGCCCTCGTGCAACAGGGATGATGTAGAAAAGCAGCTTATCTCTTGCGAATGTGTGCAGTTCTAGTCTTAATTACCTGAAGTGTGGAAACCCCTCCAGACCACTCTGACTGACAGGCTCTGTAGATTTCGAGGTTTCCATTCTGGTAGTGTTATAAGGATTTTCAGCACTGAATATAGAGCACCGTTCCTTAATGGATTCTGTATATAAGTTTAATGCTTTTAATGCTATGGATCATTGCAGGTTTTCTCTGGCAAAACAGCAATTATAGCCAGCCTAAAATATCCTCACTCTTCTACCATTGAGTTCTGGAGAGAGAGTGCCCTCTAGGCCTGGTTATTAGTATTGCAGGAGAAATTAATACAGTAATAAGCAATTAAATGAGAAATTTGATAGTCCTATTTTATTCAAAGTAGAATGCTGAATACAAGGCAACTGTACAAGGCGATTAGAATAAAAGGTGTACTGAAAAATACTGAAAAATGTACTTTTTTATAGCTATAATTGATCACCAATGTAATATTAAACAGCAATTTATACTTACACTAACGTTAAAACGTTTTTGAAGATCTATATTTCAAATGCATTTTCTATTCATCAAAAAAAGTTTAATCGTTTCCACAACAGCAGCATATTAAGTTTTCAATTTAAAAAAAAAAACTGTTTTGCTATTACAAAATACATTTAAGTATTTTACTCTTCTTATTGTATGTCTGATTAAGTAAATATAGTCTTGGTCAACATAAAAATACCTTTTTTGTTCTTGCCAACTTACTAAAATTATTTTAATGTATAAAAAAGTATTTGGGAACAGATTTTTTTTAATTAATTCAGTGGAATTTTAAAAATTAGACTGATTAGAGGGAATTAAATAAACTTTTATATGCAAAGCAACACTGTAATCATTATGATGCTGTATATTAGCCAGTAACTCTCAAGCTGACAGACTCTTCTCTTCTACACATACAGGTGAGAAGTTTGAGCTACATGCAGGCACAGAGTCTACGCCCAGCGTGGTGGTCCACGTCTGTGACAGCGACACGGATGAGGAGGAGGAACCAAAGAACAACCCTAAACCAAAAATCATCCAGACCCGACGCCCAGACCTGCCAGTCTCACACTGAACTCTACAGCTCCACACAGAGTCAGGAGGATTTATCCCCTCCACCATCTCCTTCACAGGACCTCTGCCACCCTCCTACAGAACCTTATCAAACACACAAGCAGGGTCTGAGGGACTCTGATCTGTGTTTCTCGTTCAGCACACACATGTATACAATACTCAATGTGCTGTCACACAATTATTTTTTTTATGTTGCAATACTCTGTGTTAAATATGGCCGCTCTCTGTAACTCTTTCCCAATCTGACTCTGTTGTAATGTCATCTGATCACCAGTTAGAGGCAGCATGTACCCATCCCTGCTCTCAACTACATTTCTGATTGGCTCCAGGGCCGTGGCACATGATAATGTCAGATGTGCCTACTGGCTGATAGCTGGCCACTTGGCTTTACTCTTGCACCATTTGTACCCAGCAAGCCATTAATAATATTACGTTCTTCATAAGGGCATGATAGCCACTAAATGTGGCTAAACACCAGCGCTGCATGTGGCACCCCTAGAAATATATCTTGCCTAACAAATTTCTGTCAAATAAACCTAGTATGGCAAAAACGGAAATGCAAGAAGCGCTCTCTTCAGGCCAGTGCATGTTCTGGTAGCAAACTGTACATTATTATTTTCCGCTGTGTATAATTGTCTATGTGTCCCGCCAACAGTGTTCTTACAGAAAAACGATGCTTTTCTGAACGATAAGCTGACATTTTGATCGCACCTTTCAGTGGAACCTATATGAGTTGCTTCCTCAATGTGAATTTTTATTTTTTTTTTGTCGTGCTTGTGCCCTTTTTGAGACAAAAACCTTAAACCTGACTTTTTTTTCTATAATCTCCCACTACAGATTAATGACATCAATGGGTAATCAGATGTCATTTAATGAAATCTGTATTATGCATGGTTACTCGTTTCTAGAATTTAACGTAGTTGTCCCAAATCCATAGCTCTTCTCATTGTCTGTGAGACTTCATTCGCACACAAGTTCATTTCTAATCATGTCCAAGGAAATCCGTAGGATGCTACTGAGACAGATCTTCCAAGTGCTATTACACATTGGGTAACTACATGGGTGATGAACCTTTCTAATTCAATCAGTATCTTTTTTGGTGTGCCTAACTCATTTACAGACTATTAAACTAAACAAAAAACATCTATTTATATATCCAAAGTACAGCAAGGCATACACAAACCATATCTGTAGATTTGAGTCGCAAAGGCACTATACTACCCAAGTAGTTGGCAAATGCACCACGAGAAAGCATAAGTTAGTCATGGTATAATGGCTACATTATTTCTTCCAAAATATATAAATGACGCTCATCCCGGACAGTCCATCAACACTGTGATGTGTCATTACTGTGATACTTGACTGATGCCCCATGTTAAAGTATTATTGTACAAGTATATTAGAAGGTTATCAGGCTTAAACATTTGTTGTTCAGTGTTCACGACTTGTTAAGGGTGGTAGCCAGAACAGTTTTTCCTCAAATCTCTGATTGTTCTTTGGTTCAAATGCTGTTGGTTTGTGACTCGTCTGTCTGTGTCCATTAGCCTGAAAGAATGTAGAACTAATACACCCCATACCCGTGAAGCAGTGACTCTTTCACTGTTCTGGAAACAGGGTACTTACTGCTCTTTTGTGACATCACCGTCTGCATTGTGGCACACAGATGTTTCCTTATGGTACCGCAGCCTCAAGCCTTATTTGATTTAGTTAACAGTGCACACTCTGGTCAGCTTCTCTGAAAAAAAGAGGCGTAGGATTAGTACATGTCAATAGGATAAACGTGTAAACAAAAGGGGATGAGAGCAATATAACAAAACCAATACCAACCAACCGTCCACTGCCTTGGACTTACCCTTCCAATTCATTATTGCCTGCTTGGCCAATCAGCTCTTCCCATACTCTTTCCTCACTTTGACAAAAATCTATTGCAGTCTCACACGCTGCCAGCCTTCCTTACCGTCATGTAATTTAAGATTTTTGTATTGTATTGCACTTTCTTATTCACATGACTGTACACAGTATCATTCAGTAACTGTATTTCCTTTTATTTTTCATGTACTCCTGAAGACATGATATTATCTCTGTTCTTAAAGTCTTTGACCTGGAGTTAGTGTCACTGATGTTGGGAAACAATATCTGTATTGTGTATACTCGTGCAAGACCATTGGTGTTCTTGTCATCTACATGTGCGTCCTGCCTGCCGACACTAAGGAGACATATCTGTATATATTAATCAATAATATTTTTACTGCATTTTTGTACAAATATTCATGGTAGCCATGTACGAGTAGTTGAGATGATTCTTTGTTAGTATTAAAAAAAAGTTTGGTTTTAAACCTCTGGTGTGGTCTGATGACGTGTGAAGATACGGTATAGATAGATCAAAATAAATGTGAAATAATTTATGAATATTTAATTATGATATAAGACACAGGCCAACATAATATAATTATTTATCTCCAATGCCCATAGTCTCAACATGGCCAAACATTGTCTTTTTATCGTCCTTGTCGATAGATTTGGTATTTCACTAGTATTCTAGAGTAAAGGCTAAAAGGTCATGCGTCATATTAAACATTTAAGTTACTGCTCGAAAGTTAGAGAGATATTCTATAGAAAGTAAACACAGGAGTAACATACTAACTAGGTTAACCTTGAGTTACCCGTTGGTCCAATGTAGATATTTTAATGAGGAAAGAAGTCGTAGTCTGGTTTCTAGGCGGTGCTGAGGTAAGGCCAGTCAATCAATAGTGTTCTCACTAATTACATGTATGTTTTAGTATGGCATGCAGTCTTGTATTTCTATTAAAATGCCTTCAGTTCAGACTTATTTTCAGGCTGGAGTACTCGTGGTTTGAGGAGTGTTACCAAATGTAAGTTACTGTCACGAGAACTTCTCGAGACACCTCGAGAAGTTACCTTTGTGGACAATCGTTTCTCCATGGGTAACAATGTAAAGATTCAAGACAATCCAAAGGTCTGAAATCTGATCACATGTAGGCCTCACGAATAGCGAATTGTTTATTCGAGTCGATTCTTTGTGAATCACGTGAACCTGTTCTGAAAACAACATCTTTCCGAGTTTTTCTCGGGTCAACAACTCACTTACAGTCGACAGCCCACATTATCGAAACTACGCAAGAAAACAGATATACAGTACATGTCAAAATGACACGTATTTTCGACTTTGAAATATGCCATAAACCGATACATTTGGAACCACGTGATGATAAAATTAATGGCTGTTTCTCAAACTAAAGACTGCGTCCTCCGCAGGTCGCGTTTGTAGACTCATACGTCATAAATAAGAATTTATTTTAGAGTATTAACAGTTCTACATTTTACCGTTATTCTTAATTAAGTGTAAAGTACATTAATGTGAAATATATATGTATATATATTTCTTGTAGGTCGGATCAACAGACACGATAACCTAAAATCTACTATATTAGGTGGCCACTACCAGTGATCACCATCTAAAAATCAAAACGCGCACTCGTTTTATTACTTTAGGAGAGAAACATGCATACACCACATTGCACACTTATGTGACAATTTATTTTTAAGGATATCCAGTGGTGTTTATTTCAGTGGTGAGACAAATGTTATTTTAGAAGAGCTAAAAGTTAAGCTTTAAGAGAAAGCATTGTCTCAGTAATGCAAATTGACCCATTTTATAATGGCTCCCTACAAATGCAGTTTATTATCCACCAGAAGAGGGCAGTCTTACCATCTGTAACTGCTAACTACTCAAACCTAAGCGGAAACATACTGTGAAATGAACATTTTAAAACCAATTTTCAGCTAAATTCCACGTTTATTTCTGTAGCTTTGAGACAGACTGCAATAAAATAGCAATCAATCTAATTTAAATATGATGCAATTTGTATGTCCTTGCATTGCGTTATGTAAGCAAGAATGCTTGCCTTTTTAAAGTCAAAATATAAAAGCCACCACAACTTCTGATAAATCACATAAGCAGGTGCATATGAATATTAGAAGCAAGTAGTCAAACAAAAGATTATGGAATTTTAATATGTTTTGGTCATGTGACTTTCTTCAACTTTTAATGTGAGGGGAAAACATACTTTTGTGACCTGAGCCACTTACTTGGCTAGTCTAAGAAAACAGAGTGTGTATGTTCCAGGCCCAGGTTCCGGGGCCAAAGTGCGTGCGTCACCGAGTGTCCTTGTTTCACAGCATTGCAGAAAGCAGCCTGTTAGAAGCTGTGCCAGACCAGGTTCCTGAGCACCAGTGCCAGCCTTGCCCAGAAAGGCCCTCTCCGAGAGTGGCACAGGAATAGGTGCATGGAGCGGTAGCCACCTGCTCAGAGGATTAGCCAAAACCACACATGCCCACAGCCCCACCAGAGACCCTCCATAAACACCAATTGCTTTCCCAAATATCTATTTTTGCTGTGAACACAGAAGCATTTGTGTCTTTGACTCACTATTTAGAAGAATATCACCCTATTTTGAATAACGAGTGTTGGCTGCTCTCATTTTTACATGTAAGCTGTATTACGCTTTTGTATTTTCATTGAATGTATTACTGATTCTGTGCCTACGAATCATAATATTTGAGTTTTTTAATTATCTCCATTTCACTTGGAAATATAAGGTGACAAAAACTGGTATAGGATCATGTTCACTTGATCCTATACCAACTCATTTAGTAAAAGCCTGTCTTCTTTCTCTTTCTCCTCTTGTAACTTGTATTGTCCATTCTTCCCTTAGTTCCGGGATTGTTCCTTCATCTTTTAAACTAGCTGCTATAACTCCAATTGTTAAAAAACCTGGTGCAGACCCTACTAATCTAGATAACTTTCGTCCCATTTGTATTCCTTATATTTTAAAAATTCTTGAAAAAGCAGTTGCAGCACACAGGTCCAAGCTTACCCTAGTAATAATAACCTATATGAGTGCTTTCAGTCAGGATTTCGTCCCAAGCATAGTACGGAAACTGCCTTGGTGCGAGTAACTAATGATCTGTTAATGGCTGCTGATGGGGGATCCTTATCTATTCTTGTTTTGCTTGACTTGAGTGCAGCTTTTGATACCATTTTACATGATATTTTGTTGAACCTCTTATCAGCTATTGGTCTCTCTGGAATTCCTCTCTCCTGGTTTACCTCATAACTTTGTACAACTAAGTTTTCATTCCCGTCCCTTTCCTGTTAGCTGTGGTGTCCCCCAAGGTTCTGTTCTAGGCCCTCTGTTGTTTCTAATTTATCTTCTTCCACTTGGTAATATTTTTTCAAAATTTGATTTCACTCTTATGCAGATGATACACAACTATATGTATCTACTAAGCCTGACTCTATTCTTCCACCTGTCTGGCTTAATGATTGTCTTCACGAATTAAAAATTTGGTTTTCTACAAATTATCTTAAACTTAATGCCAATAAGACTGAAGTACTCCTTATAGGTACTAATTCTATTCTCTCTAGATCTTGCAGTTTTTCTTTATCTATTGATTATCTGTTCTCTGTTTCTCCTTCTAGTCAGGTTAAGAACTTGGGGTTCATCTTTGACAGTAGTCTTTCATTTGAAGCTCAAATTTACAGTGGTCTTGTTATTTTCATCTTCGTAATATTGCTCGTCTCTGCTCATTTCTCACTCCACACTCCACTCATTTGTCACTTCTCGTATCGACTACTGTAATTCTCTTTTGTTTGGTTTACCACAAAAGCTCCTCCATAAATTACAGCTGATTCAGAATTCTGCTGCTTGGATCATAACCCAGACTCCACTTATACAACACGTTAGCCCGATACTTCAACAGCTTCATTGGCTCCCCATTTAATTTTGCATTGAATTTAAAATTCTTCTTTTAACGTATAAAACTCTTTATAGCCTTACTCCAACTTATCGTTCAGATCTCATTCAGCCCTACACTCCTCGAACTCTTTGTTCTTCCTCACTGGGTCTTCTTAATATACCCACGGCTCGCTTAACCACCATGGGTCATAGAGCCTTTAGCCGTGCTGCTCCTCGCCTTTGGAATACTCTCCCTGTTAACATTCGCAACTTAGAGTCGTTATCACAATTTAAAACTAAACTTAAAACTCACTTATTCAGGAAAGCTTATCTTACATGATTAATATCTGCAATCAAATCCTGGCCTCTTCTCTTCTCTCTATTCTCGCTACCTTTTATGGTTTATTGATATTGCTGTTTATTGCTATTTATTGTTGTTTTATTTATTGTTCCTGATGTACGATGACCTTGTGTGACTTGAAAGGCGTCTCAAATAAAATGTATTATTATTGTTATTATTAAGAACTGTAATAAAAAAATACAGAAAAATGCCTGTACATTTTCATTTAAGTTTTTGGACATTTTCTTTAACCCTAAAAAACAACAAAATAGAATGCTGCAGTGATGACATATTTTTGTATGTCAACATGGAAGAAGCATCACCCTGCTTCCCTTAATAAAAATAGGATTTTTCTATTGGCTTTTGAATTATTACAAACAAACAAACAAATAACAATACGAAAAAATTCCCTCAAATTAACATTTGACTATTTTACAGACTTTTCTTAGAGTAATTTATTTATTTATTAAAGAAATAGCTCAGCCAAAAATAATTATCACACACCAACCAATCATTTCGCTTCTTAAGACCTAAATATGCTGTTAGAAGCCTTGGGTATTAATTATGTACAGTATTTCCTGTTTTTCCTTTTTGACTCTCAAAGTGACTGCACCTATTGAACTGCATTTTGTGAATTACCAAAGGATCACCATGCTATAAATCATTTTTAATGTTCTACTAAAGAAGAAATTCATTACATCTTGGATAACTATATTTAGATTTTTTTTTTTTTTTGCATGAGGGACACTAATTTTTCATGCACGTTTGTTTGTGCCATCAACAAGGTTTGTTTTCTTTTGCAGCGTTTCTTCTACAACATGCACAGATTCTGCTGTGTGGATGCAAGAGGCTGTGTTTGTTTGTGTGGGACTGCAGTCAAGTCTTTAATTGAGGAGATGAAATATGCGCTGACTCTTTTAAAAAGGGACGAGAGCGCTTGTTTGCACGGCTGAGATGGAAGGAAACACATAGGTAGCGGACAGATGGAGGGATGAATAGATATGTATGCGAATCGAATAGACAGATGGATCTTAAACAAGCACACAAACATGAACCCACAATCCTGCCTGCCATAGACATCAATGTGTCTACCTTTCTGATTAAATCTCAAGTACCCAGTGGACCCCAAAAAATATATGGACACTTAATCCACACTTAAAATATATGCATTACATTGCATTACACCAAAAATATTAGTTGGTTTTGTTATTAAATGCAACTAACACGGATGAAATATGCAGTTTTTATTTATATCCAACAATATCATGTAGGTCTGGGTATTGCAGTGGTGATTGCTTAAGTTAAGGCAAGTTAATATTAATTTGTTAAATCACAGAACAGGAGAAGCATGTTAATTTTTACTCTTCAGTCCTATTGGGCAGGAGACCCCGGTGCCACCCAGTCCACAGTAGCCGTCAGGGTTCTTGCTGAGGTACTGCTGGTGATAATCTTCTGCATAGTAAAAGTCCTTAGTCATTGCTATTTCTGTGGTGATGGCTCCAAAACCCTCTTCAGTCAGCACCTGACAACAGAAGACCATTTATGATCAATATACAGTGACATTTAGCATACTTGTGCACATTTAACCTGATAAATCAGTATAATTTTATTTAAATGAAGTTCCTATATTTGAACAAATAGAAGCTTTGTTTGTTTTTTGGTCTACTTATGGTAACTGTTGAAATCAAGGTTTCCTTTACTAATTTTTAATAACAAATGTCCATTGTCTCTGACCTTTAGAAGTAAACAAGCTATTTTTGTCTTTTTAGCTTTAAGATCTTATATATATATGTAATACATATACATGCATACACACACACACCCATGTGAAATATTTCTTCAGCACCAAATCATTATGTTAGAATGATTTCTGAAGGATCATGTGACACTGAAGTACTGGCTGGTGAAAATTCAGCTCTGCATCACAAGTATAAATTACAATTTAAAATATATTAAAATAGAAAACAAATGTTTTCCTTTGTAAAACTATTTCACAATTTTAATATTTTTGTATTTTTGATCAAAATATAAAAAATAGCAGCCTTAGTGAAGAAAAAAACAAAAGAAACTCACAGGAATTAAACGTTTTAACAGTACTGTAATAATTAATAACTTGTAGTTTTGGCAATATTATTCTGTGATAATTAATATCCTGGAATTCTCTTCCAGGTTCATGGTAGATCCTTTGTAAAGCAGCACAGCATTCATTTATTGAGAGACCCAGAAAAACGGAGTAATAGGGATTTCTAAATTGAGAGGGAAGGGCAGATGTTCACTTCTCGTTCCAGATGTTGAAAGTAGTCCGTTAGGAGGATTATGGGAAGGATGAGTACCCTGCACTCCCAATGATCCCTGCAGCATCCACATGGCCGGTGCATGGAGTCTATATTGATCTGCCCCCCTTTTTCTTTCTCTCTCAGTCAGAGTTTGATTGTTTGGGGTCGATGAGAGACAGCAGTGGGACTGTGGCTTTTGTCAAACTAAAGAGATCACTACACCTGATAATCTTTCCACAACCCACCTTCTGCTGTGGACATACATATAAAAATAGGGCTTTGATAATAGTAATTTAATATATATATTCACAACATTTTATTTAAAAAATTAAAACATTTTATTTTTACCACAGACTAATAACATAAAAGCATTTTATTGCCATCATTTATTAAAGCTCCACTTTGTATTGTGGCCAACAACATCCCTTGGTAAATGACTGTGCCTCAGTTTGCTTAATGTTCTAGAGCCCTCTGCCTTTCCCATCTTTGGGGGAAAAAGAAGTGTGCTCGACAACTTTCTCAATTCTTGACACTGTGACACCTGACATGCTTTAGTGCAGAACTTCACACTGAAAAAGCACCATTTCTGCACCTAGTTTTAAAACAACTAAAAGGTTTTGGAGAAAAAAAGGGAGTTTTGCTTGCAATAGCGCTTAGCAACTTTTTCTGTCACCAACCTTTCCCATTCTCTAACCCTTTCTCTCCGTCTCTGCATCTCAGTGCCTGTGTGAGAGGGAGGGTTGATTCTGTGAAGGAACCTGCCAACTACCAAATTCTGTTGACCATCTGGCAAGAAGCAGTTACGCACCTGTTAGGAGCAGCTGCAGGAGACAGGAGCTAGGTACAGACATATCATCTCTCTCTCTCTGTCTCGCTGTCTTTTTATAAATTCCTAGCAAACCCTGTACATCCATCCATCCATCAGGTGCCCTGAGGGGCCACAGGGAGCTTCGCCAGTGAAGACAAATTAATACAGGTTCAACTGGAAGGCATGTGGGCAAAATGTGCCTGCTTTCACCAGATGAAAAATTTCATCCTGTGCAGAAAATTGAGGTTGCCACAATGTCACGGAATTTGAAGAAAACACTTAAAATTAAAAAAATTGAGACCTGCCGACAAGACCAGCATGCATTTCCATGCTGGCCCACACTGATTTATTATGGTTAAAAAAATGATTTGTTGATGCTGCTGGATCTTTCTGGTTAAGCTTAAGGTTAACATAGTTAATCCAGACCAATTATAGTGGTCTTTTCTGATGTGTGGACACTTCTAAAAATAACACATGAAATGTTAATTTATAGATGCATAGGTTGCGGACCAAATTGTGACTATATGAGCCAAAAAAATTAAACCATGTGAGAATAATTTAAAACCTATGTATACGTTTTTTGCACTCTCATTTTTATAAAAAAAAAATAAAAATAAAAAAAAGATTAATTGTTAAGTGCAGTTTAGTATTAACATTAACTAATAAGAACATTTACTATTCCTGTAATTATTAATTCTACAAGTACTTATATATAATGTTTTTTCAATATTGTACATATGAACATAAATACAAAACAAACAATAGAAAATTTATATCAATGAACAATCAAGATTTATAAATGATGAAAAAAATATTTATTCTAAATTATTTGTTTCTTTTTATGTTAATGTTAGTATATAAAGTTACATACCTAAAGTGTACATATTAGTAGCTTTAGAAAGTGTTTTGCCCTAGTAAACCTCTGAGTGTTGTTTCTGCTGGTGCATAGTTCTCTGCTGTCTTATCTCTTCCTGTTTTGAGTCAGTAAACCCCATCTGACATGGCCTAGCAATACCTTCACACTGGCTAAATAACATAGCACGAATACTCCAGGTCTGTACCATCAACCGCCGCTCCAAACGGGGACGTGCCAACCGGCAGCTGGCCAAGCTGGCACTGGCCAAATGCAGCAAATCCCAGCACAGGGTCTGGCTCCACCCATCAACATACCATCACCAGCTCACTCCAACACATGTGCAGCTATTAGCAGGAACAGTCACCAAGGAGACGTGCTGTTGGGCTGTGTGGCACGGTTTTTTGCTATCTGAGAGAAGGGGGATATGACCAATTTACTGATAATGGAATATCAAGTTGTCAATTTCCATTTCTACCTTTTGGAACACAGATACGAACAGCTGAAGCAAGACCCTCCCTTAAAACAGACCAGAGCTGTGAGCCAAGAGCCTGTAACTATGCAGAACGTTAAGATGAGTTTAGTTTATCTGGTTCATTTAGGAAACAGGAAGTATTATTACACTCGGCCTGAAATACTTGATTTTGGTCTCTCCTGCCTCTTATAACTACACATTCTATTTTCACACAATTGCAAGACCATCTAATTGGGGCCATCATTTTAGAAAACAATTATACATTTTATTTAGTAAGGATGCATTACAGTGACATTAAAGAAAAAAGGAAAAAAAGAAAATCTATTTTAAACACTATCCATCAATTAATCCTAAAAATTTGTATCAGAATACAGCTCAGAAATTATTAATCACCAATTAGTATATTAGTATGATTTCTGATAGATCATGTAACACTAAAGACACTGAAGTAATGCTGAAAATACAGCTTTGCCATCAGAGAAATTTATATATATATATATATATATATATATATATTTATGATATGCTGTCAAACAATTAATTTCAATTAATCGAAAATAAGTTGTTGTGTGTACTGTTTATATTTTTTATGTATGTATATAGAGTGGGTACGGAAAGTATTCAGACCCCCTTAAATTTTTCACTCTTTGTTATATTGCAGCCATTTGCTAAAATCATTT
>JAUCMR010000052.1:14763726-14790304 GCA_032357425.1 Enteromius argenteus | reverse complement strand
AAATAAAATGTAAGAAAAAAGTGTGCATACACACACACCAAGGGAAAAAAATACTGTAGTTTGCACGAACATTAGGCAGCACAACTGTTTTCTACATATATTATAATAAGAAATGTTTCAGATCATGTAACACTAAAGACTGGAGGAATAACTGCTTAAAATACAGCTTTGCATCAAAGGAGTAACTCAGAATTTGAAATGCCCCTCATGCAGCGTGTAACACAGCTCTAAGTGAATGAAAACATCCTGCAAAGTTTTAAATCTGAAAGTGCACCATAAAGTTATTGTCTCTCAAAAGAAAGAGTCCACTCTGAATCATTAAAACAAGTCCTTTTTAAAAACGAATCCCAAGCCACATAATTAGCATATTGTCCCCCCCACTTGTTGGTCTTTTCGTGTTGGTCTGCATGAAAAGAGCGAATCGTTTGGGAGTCATTGAGCAAGTAAGGTAGGCTTGCATGCATGTCAACCTGTTTTTGGGGTCTGCCAAAACCAAAATATATTGAATCTAACATTAACCATAATAGGGACATTTTAAAATATTCACAATATTTTTGCTTTTAATATTTTCAATCAATTAAATGCAGACACGGTAAGAATTAGAGGCTCATTCAAAAACATTAAAAATCTTAGCAACCCCAAACTTTTAACAGTACTATTAACACACTGTAAAAGCTGACGTTAGCTATGCCTTGTTAAAGTAATTTAATTGTACACAGGGTGGAATCATATCCAGCACTGCTGCCCCACAACAGATACAGAAGCCCTTAAACTTCCCAACCTCCTTGACGCTAACACCAGGCGCTATAATCCTAAAAAAAAAAAACACCCACAGCTTTCATTCCACCTTTGCAGAAACGATTTATGGTGACATCAAACCTTCCCTTACGCAACACTGACGGGCCCCCAACCCCCCAACCCAAAATCAGAGTCCCTCATCTCCAGCGTCCTCCAGCTCCCCTTCTCCGGTCTCTCTCTCCCATCCCTCACTCATAATGGACCCAGCTGCCAGTCAGACCAGGCTTTATTAACCCCTTGCCTTCTGACACTCATTTCATTGTGGCTAGGGGTCAACAGCTGATTAGAACACCGGTGAGGCGGCACTCTACAGACGACCTTCGACCCCAGGCAGCCTCTCTGTTTGGGCAGCGGGCCAATAGGAGGCAGCGCGGCCTCCCTTGTTGCCATGGAGACAGGGCCTGCCGAAGCGCAGATGGCTCGGCAGGGGGTGGAGTGGGTGGAGAGAGAGAGAGACAGCAGACAATGGAGGATGGAGCGAATAAGTGAGAGAGAGAGAGAGAGAGAGAGAGAGAGAGAGAGAGAGAGAAAGGGGAAACACAGTTAAAAAGTGGCCAGTAGAGGGAGCGTGTGAGTCTACAGGCGCTTCGGAACAGAAACACAATAAGAAATGCAGAGCCTTGTGCAGCTAAAAGCCTCTTTGACAGCATGCAGCCTTTAGAAACTCTTGACTTATTCATTTGTGCAGCTAAAAGAGAGTGCTGCAGGATATATTCAATGCTTGTCCTATTGAAACTGACTTTGAGGCTATATGTTCGGACTCCCAGAAACCCCACGGTATAAAAAAAAAAAACAGATTCTTTTCAACTCAAATTCTTTTGACAAGTTCCTCTGACCTTATCAATCAAAGTTGTATCAGCATTTCGGATAACAGTGACATTTCTGTATCCAGTATAGTCAATGTTGCTTATCTTTGACCAAAGCAAGAAAAAACAATACATTACATATTAGTTCTGTCAAACAAAAATATATATCAATGCTGTCAAACTATTAATTGCATTAATGCATTGCATTGTTTTGCTTGCATAATATATGTTTGTGTTCTGTGTAGATTTATGTATATATAAATACACACACATACAGTATATATTTTGAAATATTTGCATGTATTTACATATTTATATTTAAATAATTGATATTATAAATAAATATTTAATATATAAACATATGTGAAAAATGTACGTCTCTGTGTGTGTATTTATATATACATAATAAATATACACAGTACACAAACATATATTATGTAAACAAAAACTTGCGATTAATCACAATTGATCAATAATTTGACACCACTAATACACACACACACACACACACATACATATATATATATATAGGACAAATCTTGAACATGACAAACAGAACATGAGGGTTAATAAGTGACCTACCATTAAAAAGCAACACTAGTAGTTTACAGTTTAATTTTGAAGATTTTTGATCCTACTTTTCTATGAACATGAATTCAACCATGCAACAAGCCAAGCTGAAAATTATCCATTTTCCAAGGGGGAAAAAACATCTCTTCATGCCCTATTTTTATTTTAGAGGACCATAGAGTGGCTCTCAATTCCAGTCATTAGCAGAACCCTTGTCCATGAAATTTCAGGGCAAGAAAACAAAGCAATTAAAGATTCTCTTAAGAAAAAAGGCTGCTCCGCCAAAGCAATAAGAATCAAAAGGCTTTTACAAAACAGGACAAAAATATTACTTAATTGTGCAAATTCATTTAGTTATATGGTGTAAAATGTGTTAACCAATCAGCATCTAAGACCAAAACTCTGTATAATTTTAAATATTAGTGTCTGATTTTGGAAGTAGGAAGCTGATCAGAAAGTCAGAGGCCAATGGTGCAGAACACTGGGAGTCATCATCAGCTGGAGCCAGCGCTGCGTGAAAAAACAAATCGCACCCATATGCTTTTCCCGCTCTGAGGCCTGTGCCCCCTTTTCTTGTCCCCTGGGTCCCAACACTGTGTGCTCCTTCATTTAGACACTTCAGTAGACAGGACTCAATAGTATTGATGGTCTAATGTTGAGACTGGATCCAATTTTATATAAATTATTACATTTTATAAATATACTTGAAAAGAGTCCAAATCAATGATATATTTATCACTCTTCACTCATGCCTGAGCGCTCAGTTTTGAAGACATGCTGAATGAAATATCCCAAAATCATTTCCTGTGATTTGCTATCTCAGCAACTGATAGAAAGATTGCATTTATATTATTTTTTATAAATCAGCTTTATCCCTCTCCTTCAATTTTTATTTATCTAAATTTACACAGTTAAATTGTTAAGATTCTCATCATATTTGTGACTGTGTGGCCAGTAAAAAAGTGAAAAAATGGCCTGCATGCAGAAAAAAAATCCATATTGTCAAGCCCTGGTTCCTGTTGATCTCCAAATCAGTCTCTATTCTGCAGGACAACTTCTTAATATGCCTCTAAAATAAGCATTTTGATTGTGAACAGCGAGGACTTCATTTGCGAGCATATGTGAATGTGTCTGCGAGCAGCGCTGTCCAGTGAGATCCATCCCTTCTTCAAGAATCAGTTGCTGAGATACCAAATGCACCATATCACAGGAAAAGATATTGGATATTGTGTTCAGCATTTGTTCAAAATGGAGGGCTGAAGCAAGAGCGAAGAGTGACTGCACCGTTCATTTGGGCTCTTTTGATGTAGAAAGAGAGGCTGCAGAAAACCCTCACTATCAGCACAAAAAGCAGCCGAGACTTAATGCGAGGTGCAAAGAGAGCAAGAAAGGACACTGGGACGATGAGACGGTCAAGGTCATGTTGTCAATAGTCAAATGTGTCTAATGTGACACTGTCCGTAATGTGTCCGAGCTTCGGTGAGGTACAGAACGCACGGATGCTAATTTCATCTGTGGACTGATCTGAGGGAATGAGAAGAGAAACGGCCCAAAGAAACCCAAGTGTGATCATACACAAGGTGGGGGGAGGGTTTTGAAGGAAGAAAATGAGACTACAGGGGTACGATAGGGAAGAACCACAGTCAGTTCCTCTGCTTCTATTGTTCTAACAGGCTTTGGCTTCGACGGAAAGGGTGGGGTTGTAAGCGTGAAGCGCATGCAGGTTTGTAATGCATTGCACCACGAGACCAAGAAACCTCAATTTTCGGCTTGACAACAGAGCCGTTCTGCAATTAGAGAAAAATATATGCATAATGCAGATGGCAGCGTTCGCACTCGGCGCCGAAAGGCTTTGAACCTCCTCGTGCACGGATTTTTGAAGGCTCCCTTTTCCAAGCTGTCTACGAGACAAACAGAATTACTATTTCATGTGTAAGATTATATTTCCCTGCTTTGCAGAAAACCTGTTTCATCTGGCATGAATTCGCAGGTTATCAAACAGAGCAAGAACCGTTGAGGGCTGTAATCCTCAACACCTGTCCCTTCTTACTGTCCGCTTGGGGACCAGAGGTGTGGGCATACCATTATACGAGGGTACAGGCAATACAAACAGCTTTTGTTTTCTTGTCAACTGGTGGATTGCAGGTCTGTTCTGATAATGTTGTGGACTGGAGGGAAAATACTATTCTAAGCCTGCTGCCTTAAAGCGCCTCATGGAAGTGAAGAAATGAATACTATCACACTGATATTCTACTAATCAACAACAATAACAGTAGTAATGATATTACTTATAATACATTAAAATAAAATAATGTAAAAAAATATATAATAAAATAATTAATATATGTGTGTGTGTGTGTGTGTACATACACATTTTAAAATGTTAATATTAATAAATGATCTCATATGACATTAATATACAACTACTCAACAAATTGTTAAAAGTCAGTAAAAAATGGGTTTAATACTAATTATTTTAATAATTAAAATTCTTTTATTTTTATATATTTTTTATTTTATTACGTTAATATTTATTTTCAACTTATTATATTATTATATAATTTTTTGTACATTTTTATGAAATGTTTAAATTATTATTATTATTACTACTATATATAAATAAAGAGTGCTAAGATCCCAAAAATTATCCATGAGGTCAATAATACTTTCAAGACAAACAATATTTTCATGGACATTTTAGCTTGTAATGTTTGATGTCTAATGACTAAATAATAAATTATCAAAAAAGTTCTAAAGCTGTAAAATTGCTTACATTTGAGTAACAAACTACAATTTATTTATATAAATTCTTATATGCATACATATTTACGCAGCATCCGATATGGCAAAATAAAAGTATTTTCAAAAATATTTTCTTAAAAATAGATCAAAATACATAAAAAAAAATTTCAAAATATGTATTGCTAATATAAGTTTTTAAATCCATTTACATGAATACATATTTTAAATTTATTTAATACTCCCTCATATTTTTTGCCCTTGTATACAAATGTTTAAATGTTTTCAACCTTAAAGTACATTTTGTAATCTTGCACATTCTGTATTTTTGTTAAATATATACTTATTAATATATTATTAGTAGTATTATAATATACAACCAAAGAGTGCTGAGATCCTAATATTTTCAAGGACATTTTTGCTTTTGGGACTTGATGTCCAATGCAATATCTGGATCCTGAAGCCAAACTAGTTTTGAACCACTGATCCACAAACTGATCACTTGAGGGTTGTTTGAGAGATATGAAAGGGCGGTAGAGGGATACCTTTTGATACTCATCCTTGGAGCGCAGTGCCTGGTCGAGCTGTTCCTGCGTGTAAGCGTAGATGGCTGATCGATAGGTCGTCCCAACATCGTTGCCTTGTCGCATTCCTGTCAAAAATAAAAATGCAAGTACATGAATGTTAAAATGTTTGAGGATCTGGTTACAGCACAAATGTAAATAGGTAAACTCCTTGATATATTCAATGTTAAACTCTATATAGACATCTGAGAAGTAAAGTAAGTCGTGTCACCCTGATGTAATCATGCAGTTCAGTCCAAAATTAGCATCTATTAGTACTTTAGTCTCTCGGGAAACAAACTCCCAATCAACCAGATATGAAATCTTGGGAAGAGTGCGGTTTTAATTAAAGCTCTGTTCTATCTGTTCTTGATCCAGATATGACTTCATAGATCCTGCATAGATATTTTTGTTGGATGGGAAGAGGGCATATGCTGAAGAAGCTGGATAGGATAGGAGTCTTCATGTATGTTATTTCAAACACTTCTGAGCTGTAAAACTTTAAATTACTTAAACTGAACCGTAATGATTTTAGTATGAACATATATAAGAATGAGCTGAGTGTTAGTCATCACCACAGACACAATCAGGGCATTATACAGGCCATCTCCATCAGTCTGAATGTGATTGGATGGTTGAGACACTTTAATCTCTGATCTGAATCCTCTGGTCATGATTGCAGCCACTCAAACTGTTGCCTCTCCTCTTTGTAAATTCATGATGGGCCTCTCGTACCTCTCAAACTACTGGAACTTAAGACTGTATTAAGTTAAAGGGCTGCTCTTTTCACAGGCTTTTAAATAGCTTTTTGTGCTTAGCCTTTTTAATGAACACTATGCTAAGCAAAATTGACTGTGTACTGTATTGGCTTTCAACTAATAATGAACTGAATATGATCCTAAAGGGAGAGTTTATACAAAAAAGGAAATATTTGTTATTTACTCAAAACCTTTCTACAGTGAAACTTAAAAGACAGCTCAAAAAAAAAAAAAGACTAAAAAATGGTCAATAAAAATAATATAGTGACAATTGTAACTCTATTAATTGTTTAATTTATTCATGTTTTAATTTAAAATCTTTAATTTTTAAATATTCATGCAGCATCATGGCAAAATAAAAATGAATAATAAAAATCTAAATACATAGTCAAAAATGTAGTGTTAATATAGGTTTTTAAATACATCAATACATAAGTTAATATTTTAATAGTTTAATATATATTCCCTTGTATTATATTTTTAAAACGTTTACATATATTTATATTCATTTAAGTTATATTATATATAAATATATTTAATACATAAACATACCATATTTTTCTTAAATATATCCATGCATGTGTGTAATTACATATACTTATATAATAAATATATACAGTACACATATATATTGTGAAAACAAAAGCTTTTGATTTTAAACCTAATATTTGACCATGTTTCTTATTATAAGACTTGAAATATATCAGACAAATCATATGGCCTACATTTATGGTGCTTTTCAGAGATCGAAATTCCCACTTTCACAGTGTAGAGAAAAAAAAAGTCCTTTATACTCCACAGAAGAAAGTCACACAAGTTTGGAAAGACAAGATAGTGAGTAAATGATGATTTAAATGATTTAAAAAGCAGACTATCCCTTTAAGATATTGTGTGTATGATGAAATAAAAAGTTACCTTGTGTAGGATTGTGGCTTTCCCAAAATACCTTGAGCAACTGCGCAAAGTTGATTTTCTGAGGCTCATAGACCACGCGAACCACCTCTGTGTGTCCTGTTTTACCTGTGTGAGCAAGAGAAGCAGATGTGACTGTGTAAACATCATCACCAAAAGAGTCACGGCGCGGGTTAAACAGAGGTGGCCCGCCGTCCCAATCCAGTCAGGTCATCAAGGGACACTGATTTTGGCTTGACTGGCCACGTCTCCAGCGATAGGGTCAGTTCTCCATATTGATTACCTTTATGTGTCTTTTGACCCTTTCATAAAAGTACAAGGGCAGTCAATTTAGCTGTGTGCCACGGCATCAGCTGGGCGCTTTTCTATAAGCTAAAATGAATCGCAATCTGAGAAAAAGAAACCCTGAAAAAACTTCTAGTGGAAGCTCTCCTTCTCTTAGACGGAGTCATAAAAACAAGAAATTACTTTGAAATGACTCATTGCAGGTTAGCAAGCATGGAGGAGAAGCACAGAGGAGCATCAAACAAACACAAGCACAATACATTACGTACTCAGCCTGATGATTATGCTCTCTTTAAGGCTGGATTCAAACAAGGAAGGAAGACATGAAGTGGGTCAGACAGAGATTAAAGTGAGAATTGCTGACGCCTTTTCTTTTTCAGCGTCATTAAAACGCTGGGGGGGCTTGTCCTACAGAAGCCATTGAAGTTTTATCAAAGTATTAAGACAATTACTTTCAAATGCAATAAGGCCTGTTGAACAATTTAAAAACACAATGGAGGAATTCACTGCATCGGCTGATAGAGTTGTGTATTTCAACTCACTGTCTGCATTGTTTTAGAGCCCAGTAATAATGCTAGAAAGGAAATGGTGGCGCAAAAAAACCCCAAAAAAACACACAAAATGTGTGCAAATTGCTATTTGCATGCCAGTCTTGAAGACTGATTCTGAATGTTGCTATCACTTAAAAAAATACATTGACTGTGCAGATGTTTTGAACATTTAGCACCTTGTTTGTGGTTTGCAATTAGTCAGTAAATAAAGAAATTATATCAATATTATTAATGAAACTGATATTTTTATTAAGAAAGAATAAATGTTATTGATTAAAAGCAACAGTAATCATTTCATAATTAAATTTTCATTGAAATTCTATTTCAAATAATTCAAAACTTTCTATTCACAAAAGAATCATGGAAAAATGTTTCTTGGTTTCCATTAAAGTATTAAGCAGCACAAGTGTTTTAAAAAAAAATCTAAATAGAAAACATTTTTAAATCATTCTAATATTTCACAATATCACTATTAATTCACAATATAAATATTTTTTTACTGTGTATTTATCAAATGAATGCAGCCTTTGTAAACAAGAGATTTCCTTCAAGAATCTAAAAAACTGTTGTTGTTTTTTTTGCTGTATAAATTTTAAATAACTTTTTTTTATAAAAATCACTCAAATATTTTCATGTGTGTCTGTGTGTTTACTTTAATTTGAACCAAGAAAACTGGATTCCTAGTATTGTTTAGCTTTTTATACTGTAACTTTATCTTAAGTCTATATTTGGACTGTGAGCAGCATGTTGCAAATGAATCACAGAACATGAACCAGCTGTGACTAGAACCCCAAAACTGAAAAACCCAGGTCCTAATTCCATATCTCCCATCATTAATTTATTACCAAAGAAGTCTGCTTAATAATCTCTGCTTCAGTCTTATGGGGGGCCGTCCTCTACGTTATCTCCAGTAAATCTATATTGCTTTGATATTAAAAAAGTAATAAAGGACTAACCTGTGGGGTTATTTTCATTACCAGGCAAGACGGCAGAGGGGTAGTAACATTATCAGAGCTCAGATATGGAAAACCAAAGCCGTGCCATTGCCCATACACCCAGGACTGTCGCTTCAAATCACGCCTATACACTCAGTATTGTAAAAATGCATTTAGTGGCCCGCTTGTCACAATGTTCCCAGAAGGCCCTCAATGACGACAGCTCTGCATACACCCGAAATTAAACATAGGCCCAAGCTGAAAGGTATTAAAACACTTTTGTTGTCTGTGAACTACATAAACTTAAAGAAAAATAATGCCACACTACATAAAACTAAATATAACATAACTTTAGTCCAAATAACTTAATTAAATATGTATATGTATTAGTGCTGTCAAACGATTAATCGCGATGAACCGCATCTGAAATAAAAGTTTTTCTTTACATAATCTGTGTTTATTTATTATGTTTATATTAAAACACATACGTACAGTATATATTTTAAAAGTATTTACATGAAAATGCATTTATATATTTATTTTCTTATATTTGATATTATATCTAAATATATTTAATATGTAAACATAACATATCTTCATTAAATACATACATGCATGTGTTTGTATTTATATATACTTAATAAATATACACAGTAAATATAAATATATTATGTAAAGAAAAAAGAAAAACTTTTATTTTGGATGCGGTTTGACAGCACTAATATATATATATATTATTCAAGATAAAAATATTCACAGCATCATATGCAGACTCTCATAAAAGATTTAGTTTTTAATCAACAATGTAGATGGCAGTGTGATTAGTTACTAAAACTAAAACCATACAAAACATAACTTAAAATAAAATAAACATTAACTATTAATTTATCCATATTTTAACTTGATGTACTAAAATAAGTCAAATTAAAACTGAAATAAAAATATGAAAAAATATACATAATTTTTTTTAAAAAAAACTAATTTACATTTTAACTAAAATTAAAATGGAAAATAATTTACCATGTATGTCTTTTAATTACATAGGTCAATCAAATCCTTATTGTCAAAATTTGATCTTTTTTCTTTGATCACAATTTGCCCATCTATCATTTTTTTTAAAGATATCCATTTTAAAATGACTACCACAAAAAACGAAAGCGAAAATGTACATTTTCTGCACTCGTTGTAACCTTTCGTCAGTATTTTATGCAAATGTTCGTACATGCAGCGATAAGACAATAGCGTTCTAATGGAGGCATAAGAGCCCACAGCATTATCCTCGAACTGTGTTATGCATGTTGGCTTATGGAAGAGTAATGAACCCAGTGAACCTGTTCCTACACTTCCCACTCCTCTCTTTACATTCATCCAATCCTCCCTCCCTCTCGATTTCTCTTCCTCTCCCTCTGCTCGGATTTCTTCCCTTCTTCATTTCCTCTTTGAAGCATCTCGCCTCTTTTTCTTCCTATCTCCCAGCTCAAATCCTTTTTCTCAACCCCCCATTTTTTTGGAGTAATCCCCTCACCCACCCCTCGCCAGGCTGTGCCGTTCTAGACGAGCTGAAGGTCGACCGCAGGCGGCCATATTTGCTGCAGCTTGAGACCGGCGTACTATCTAAGCGAAGGTACAGATGTGATGCAAGTAGGTGTCAAGGGACGTGCCTTTTACAGACCATCAATACAAGTGGGAGAAGTGAAATCTACAATCCACTGAAATTCAGAGATAATGGTTATGTGAGACACTGCAAAGGCACAAGCACGCCATCCTCTCATGTTCTCTCTTTGTTCAGCTTGAATTCTGCATCACAAAATGGTGAAAACACATACTATAGGCTGCCTTCTATGAAACAGATGCATTTTCTAGTTTACAAGGTAAATTTACAAGTGTTTCTGTATGATTTTAAATTGTGTGCACTGTGCTAACTCAAGCTAAATGAACATATTTGAATTTTTTTAAATATAATTATGCCTTCAAATGGGTCTTTTAGAAAAATAAAATGGTACTATCACTGTTCAAAAGGGGTCAGTATGAAAAAGTAATGCTTTGATTCGGTAAGGACGCATCAAATTGATCCAAAGTGACAGCAAAGACATTTATAAATTAAAATAAATGTGCATTTTAAAAAATATCTTTTGAACTTTACATTCATCAAAAAATAATAAAAAAATAAAAGTATTAATAAGCATATTAGAATGATTTCTAAAAGAGCATGTGACACTAAAAACTGAAATAATTGCTGCTAAAAATCTATTTCATTAAAGGACTAAAATATATTTTTTTAAAAAGTAGTAAAATAGAAATTTGTTATTTATTGTTTTTACTGTATTTCAGATGTATTTACTGTATTTTTAAAATACAATAAAAGAATCCTCCCTTTAAAACACAAAAAAATCTAAATAGGAATATATACACAGACCTATTTATAATGCATATATATATATATATATATATATATATATTTAGAAGAATTGCAAAATATATATTTATAATATAACATAAAAAATGAAGAAAAACAAAATGTGTTTTCCAATAAAAATGTGCTCAGCTTAGTTAATGCAGCAAGGAGAAGTTGAGAAGAAACCATCAAAATAAATAACCAGATATATATCCAAATGTCTATAGTAACACTGTAAATGTTGAATCAGATGTTCATAGTTAAATGTTGATGTTGTTTTTACACACACAATAATCCTAATCAAAATAAGCATTTTCTCTATAGCTGCTTTGAAACCATATATATTATGAAAATCACTTTACCAATAAACTTGGGCGCAAATGCCACACATTTTGTAGAGTCTTCCATCAGATGCTATTTTCTATTTCTATTATTTGCGTTGGTGGCTTTATCTTTAGTGCATTTTCCTGCTTGGCGGACATGTCTGTACCCTTTAATCCCCTGTTGACACAAGCTCTTGTGCAGACAGGACTGAGATTAACACAGAAAGAGAGAGAGGGAATGAGTGCATAGACAAAGCGAGAAAGCATTTAAGGATCATAGCGCTTCCCCTCCCCCTCACATACATGAGTAAAATCCTGCGTATGATTCTATCACTCCATTCCCAAACCTAGTAGGCTGTTGACAATTTAAGACCCCGAATGCAATTCAAAAATAATTATAAAAATAATCCCGTAATGCACTGTCAAAACACTAAAGACGACAAATTAAGTAAAAAAAAAAACTGGAGACATAAATATAATTCATTCGGCAATGAAAATTAATAGATACAATGTTTAAAATGAATAAATGAAAAAAGCTTCTTAGACTCCTGTCCTGAGCACAACTTGTATGATGCTCAGAGTTTCTCCCTATTTAGTGTGTTTAGTCATTTATTAGGGTTTATTTACGTGAAGATGCTGCTTTAGAAGGTAGTTGCCTATGTAGCAAGCAATGCATCTTAGTAGGTCTTAAAACAGATCTAACTGAAAAAAAGAAACTATTCATTTGCACATAATAATAGATCATATCTAGGAGCACACTTGTCTTATCTTCTCATTTCTTCTGAAATCCTGTTACTTGTTTCAAAAGGATGTCAGCATTCAAACCCTGTATGGAGCACAGAGTGTTGCCAACCATTTCAGCACCAGCATTCATTTCAGCACCAACCAATGGACAGCTCCCTCTGAGTTTTCAGCACCCCGCGCGGTATATACAAGTTCTGCTTGTAGCAAAGGACCACCTGCTGAATCATCACACCCGGCTATACAACGGCTTTGATTCTGAAAACATACGGTTTCTAAGAAAAAGAGGTAATTTAAATATAAATGCCCTGCAGTGAGAAGCATGTTTGCGTTTATGCCGTCCAAACTTTGGAGTAAGGAATGGCTAAGCATATTCTGTGAGAGGCCATTAAAGCAAATTCATTTGATGGGAAACCGTTGTGACTGAACTTGCGCTAAACCAGCATACAGGGAAAACTTGGGAGATCAAAGCCCAGGCCTGTCATGCTCTTCTAGGCTGGGAAAAACTTGAGAATAAGTTAGAACAGAGAAAAGCCTCTCCTTTTGCTATATTAAATACGTCAAGAGAAAGAATGAACTGTAGAATTAATTTAATTATTTTAATTAGAATTATTTTACAAGAATTTCTACTACTGTCTTCTACTACTAGTATTTTAAAGAATAACTGCAAAGTAACAAAAAAATTATTGTTCATTTATATAATTTATACTTTACTGTCTGAATACAGTAAAAAAAAACTGACATATTTTTACTATTTAATATAAATACATTTAAATATATTAAATGTAATTGTAAATGTAATTTATTCCTGTGATGCAAAGCTGAGTTTTCAGCAGCCATTTCTCCAGTTATCAGTGTCACATGATCCTTCAGAAATCATTCTAATAATGCTAATTTGCTGCTCAAGAAGCATTTATTATTAATGTTGAAAACATGTTAAAGTGAAACCATCATATATATTTTTTATATTCTTTGATGAATATTTATTTGAAATGGATTTTTCTTGAACAATGTAAAAGCATTTTACTGTCATCTTTGATCAATTTAATGTATCCTTGCTAAATAAAAGTATTATTTTTTTAGATTTTTACTGACCACCATTTTGGATTACTGCATTTAAAATTTTGTTTTCCTCTCTTATTTTTAAAAGGAAAATCCTAATATTCTAAATCCTAAATCCAGGATAAGGAAGGAGAGGCTCGGATCTAAAAAAAAAAATACAAAAAAAATTATAATAATAAAAATAGGCCAACATCTGGCATAGCTAAGGCAAATCCACCCATGACAAAAACTCCTATCTTGATTATTTCATTTGAGTAGAAGCTTCATGGTGATTTTCGGATGGGCAAACCTCAACAGTATGAGCATGTGTTATTTTGTATTAGTATATTAGCCATATATGAATTCCGTCTGAATGCCTGCAGATTTTACAAAAAGAACGAGACACTAATTACAGTATGAAATCTCTACAGAACTCTGATTTCTGCTATCCAATTAAATTATTTCTTATTAAATATAGATAGATAGATATATAGATAGATATCTCTGCCAGTGGTTTCAAAGCATGAGAATTCAGCTCAGTATCTTCTTACGATGCTTGTAATTACTCTCTTCTGGATAGAGATCTCTGCTGCTTTTCTTCCAGCTTAAGTGTCAGTGTCCCAAGAGCCTCCTATCACCACTGGATTTACCCTGGCTTTAACTTCCCTCCTTGTTTCTAATTCCTTCTTCAGTTCTTGATATTTCTCAAGCATCCCAGTTTTCCTTCTACCTACCAATGTTTCAGACTGCCACATTAACCACCATTTCTGTGTCAGTCCTACCAAATCTAGTAGTTGTGCTGCACTGCATTATATGCTGCTATACATTTATATTTTACATTTCTTGGTTAACATCAGTACAATTGTCAATGTGTGCATTATTTATGATGCTCAAATTGTGGGCATTTTCTTTATGTGGCTGGATATCCACAAAGAACAAGACAAGACACTAAGTGACTGAAAGCTTGGAAGGGGTATTCCGTTATTTAATGTTTCACAACAACACACAGTTGCAATTTTGTTAAAGTTAAGGGTGGATCACATACCTGTGCACACCTCTTCATAGGTGGGGTTTGGGGTGTAACCACCATAGTAGCCCACTTGAGTGGAATAGACCCCATTTTGCCCCCAGAACTTCCTCTCTGCTCCCCAGAAACAGCCCATACCTGTGTTAAAAAGAGAAAAGAAATATTCTTTATATAGAGCTATAGACCATTAACTGCTCTATAATTGAGACCGAAAAACATCATATTTCAAGTACTAGCATGGTAGATAAGAACATGTACACATTTTCTGGAAATGTAAACGTGCTTGAACTGCAAAGTTGACATACATTTCATGCATCGCATGGAAAATCAAACCTATGACTTTGAAGTAGCTCTACTGTTGAACACAAAACAGCAATTTATTCAAATGCTGTTAATCAGAAAGTAACTGGATAAAATGTCTCCTTTGGCAAACATTACAATAAAAGGCAATTTTCTGTTATTGTTTACTTCCACATATATATGTTTCTTTATATGCTGTTTTGGCTGTTATTGTTGTTTTACAATAATTGTTTTGTGTTTTTTGGCATAGCAAAGTAGTTTAGTGTGACCATGGAGCTTTCAAGCTCAAAAAGGACAAAAAGAACATAGAAATGGTCCACATGACTTCCTTTTCTTTAAAAAATGCTATTGTATGGCTTTAGAAGCCTTGGAATTTAGTGCATGAGTCATAGTTTAGGCAGTTTAGGATGCTTTTTGTTATTTTTTTATGCTTTGGAGCTTTACAGAAAATATATATATAAACATTCTAAACATGGTAAAAATAGGCAAATATTAAGAGCACACAGAATTGAAATGACATGAGGGTGACGAAATAATGACAGAATTTTATTTTATATATAACTTTTCCCTTACATTCTGCAATGTGCATTACCATTTAAAAGTATGGATTAGTAAGATGATTTGATCATACATTAATTTCATTTAAAGCATCAAGGATGTAGTTAATTTAAACAAATCACCATATTATTCTTATTTTTAAAGGATCATCCGACACTGAAGAGTAATGGCTGCAGATATTTTGGCTTTGCATTTGTATTTCTAATCAAATAAATGCAGCCTCGGTGAGCAAAAGAAAAAGAATTAAAAATCTTACCAACCCCAAACTTTTGAATGTTAGTGTTTAAATGTTTATCTGACTTTTCCTCAGCGAATTCTCTTTGCTGTGTGTTTTTGTGAGTTCTGCTGGGACCGAGTCTCCTCTAGCACCTTCCCACTGGTGTTAAATCAACACCTAAAATTCAAAGCTCCGTATTTTAGCTATGAATTTACAATCCCATAAAACTAAAGACTCCTCCATCTCGCATTTACTCAAGGCCAATAAAAACATATCAACCACCATAAAACTAACACCCGCTGTAAGCATTTATTACCAAATAATACTTTCCCCTCTGTAACAGTAAAAATAAATTAAAGGGTAACTAGTATATCGTTATCTACCACAACGTCCCATGGGTGAAAAGTAATTCAATTGTTTAAAAAAAGATACATACACGACTGTCGGCTTGACCAGATTTTTCTGATTTACAAGCTGCTGTGGAAAAGTGAGCATAAGGCACATAATGGAGAATCTAGAATCTGGAGCTCAATTACAGCGGCCCATTGGGACCCCCGAACGCCAAGACTATAAGATGACGTTTTCACATGGGGGACGTCAGTGTTCAGTAAATGAGGGTGAGCATTGTGTGTATCATCTAGAAGGAAGAAAAGGAACATTTTCATAGAGTCAAAGGTAAAAGTTAGCTTTCATTGCTCTCAGCAGGGGGGCTGTGATTTGCAAAGCCGCATACATACGTTGAATATTATTTTATTTGTATACAAGGCCCTGTGATAAAACAGCCATTTAATTCCTGTCTGCCATGATGAATTACACAGTTTGAGGCCTAAATAAGGAAAAAAAAGGAAGCTGAACAAATGCATTTATTAAAGAGATCCTAATCAGCAGTCTGCAATTAATCGCACACCCCTCCTCTTTATTTTCCTCGTCCTTTTGCAGTTTTGGTTTTGCACTTCTTCGAGGGGATGAAGGGGTGCATGAGGGGGGACTAATTACCTTCCACTGCCAGTCGTCTTAGCTGGATCTACCCCCACACCGATGACACACACACACACACACACACACATATCTCTCGGCTCGGATCACTTACCGAATAAGACCATCTGCAATCCCTCTGGGAACGGTGGCACTGTCCTGTTACCATTCACGTCGTGCTTAGCTGCAGGACACAGGGGAAACAATGGAGAGAATGCCCTTATAAATCAACACAATGTCAACAGGATTTCATAATGTGCTCTTCTCAACACAACTCACTGTAGGAGAGAAACTCCCAGGAGGACAGTGGCTCTATTCCTACGCAGCTCATTAAGTTCAGCCCTTAAGTTTTGGGTTGATTCCTTTATCTTTCACTTTTGGTGTGAAGACAGGAAAAGGACATAGGGAAGGTCGAACGAGTCATTTTTATCAAGGAAGGTCGAATGATGGTCTTTTATTCCAACGTGTTGTGGATTTTTCAGAGGGGAGGGGAACGACACCTGGCCGGATTATTGTATGTCAATGCGATGTTTTAACATCTGACAAGGATACAGATGGGCTGAGGCATGGAAAACCGTTGCGTGGATTAGAATAAATGGAGGTCACAGAGTTCCACATCTGGGCGCAGCCATGCCGGAGCTTCGACATGCACGTACTGTATGAGTATGTTGCCATGGCAGCAGGGCATGCCAATACAGCCAGACGGATGGCAGACCTACATGCCATGCAGCAGTTCACTGCATCACTCTTTGCAAACGGGTGGTTAAACCACTGAGTTAGAATTATGGGAAAATCTTTAAATGCTAAATTAATTATGCTCCACAGGATTCGCGTTCATAGAATAAATGTTAAATAAATAAATATTCAACCAATTATTAAATATTTTCCTGTTAAATGAATAAATAAATACTCAGTCCATTGTTGATTCTGTTAAATGAATAAATGCTCAGTCCATTATTGGCTCTTTTTTCCTGTTAAACAATGTTCAGTCCATTACTGTAAAATAAAAAAAAAACATAAATGTTCAGCCCATTATGGACTACTTTTTAATAAATAAATACAGAAATAAATTAAATGCAAAAAATAAATGTTCCATCCATTTATTTTTTTAATAAACAGTCATAAAATAATTTAACAATCCAATACTGACTTATTTTACGGTAACACTTTACAATAAGGTGTCTTTTGTTAACATTAGCTAAAGTATTACCTAACAGGAACAAACAATAAACAATACATTTATTACAGTATGTATTAATCTTTGTTAATATTAGTTAATAAAAATACAACCATTCATTGTTAGTTCATGTTAGCTCACAGTGCATTAACTAATGTTAACAAACACAGCTTGTGATAATGCATTAGTAAATGCAAAATAGTAAATGAGTAAATGTTGAAATTAAGAAGGTTAAGCTTACATTAAGTAAGGTTAAGGTTACTGTAAAAGTATTGTTCATTATTAGCTCATGTTAACTAATGTTGTTAACTAATGAACCTTATTGTAAAGTGTTACCTATTTTACAGTCTTATCTTCCTTTTAGTGTGACTTATCTATAAAATGTGTTTGCATCCAAAGGCAGTGGTGTTTCACAAGAGGCTTCCCGAAACGTGGCTGTGATAAATAATAATTAAAATAAAAATCCTAGTTGAAAATTTTCTTTTGGTACAGTAAACCTTTCCATTTTAGAATTAAAATGGCACTTGAACAATGCAGTGAAAGAGAGGCTTTCTGTGGAGGCCACAGCTCTAATCTAATCTGTGTAAGTGGACTGAAGAGAAGCATTAGAACAGACTTCATTAAATCACTTTAACATTCAGACTGTCGGTGCTGATCTGTTTCAACCGCTCAACACTCTCTTACACCGTTTATACACTGAGCAAAAATTCCATGTAGTCTCTTAATTCAACATCAATTGACAAAAAAATACAGAATACAGCTTGTGTGATCATTCTAAAAGAATCAGAATTATCCTAAAAAAAGTCTATCATCATTTTCTGCCATTTTTTGCCTTTTCTTTTCACTACAATGACAGTGAGTGAGGACAGTGAATCTGTGACCATAAAAGAATAATAAAAGTGGTCCTACACAGATCAATACTATACTGCAGATCAGGCTACATTATATTATAGATTAGTGGGTCCATATTTTATACAAACTAACAAACTTGGGAATGAATCAATCCAATCCTTAAACAAATCATATAAACCGGTGCTGTGAAACAAATCAAGTAATTCATTGAATCCAGTACAGTACGCTTGCATACTGCACATTGTCATAAGTGAGGTGCATATACAAAAACTGTATATGCACAGATACACACTTCTTTTTTAAAGCAAGCCATTCAGATCAGCCGCCATATGTATCTCAGGCCCGGTCTGCAGTGCATACGCATAGAGCGGAATAGTGATATTGATCTGCAGTGCGTCATTCGAGAAAAAAGTAGCTTCCTTTACAATAAGGGCTGGCAATAAGGAGTTGAGGGTTGGGTCGGTGGCTGCACTTTTGCCTTTCAGTGTGAGAGGAGTGACCAGACCACTGCCCACGCTGAGCTACAGAGCTTTCTATTACCCTCTCACCACGCTCCTGCTCTCTAATGGCCAGCACTCACCTTAGCTGTATTTCAATGCTATAGTGTATGGTTACACCTCAGTCCATTCCATCATGTTGAATCCAAAGCACTCAGCTCTCTCTGTGTGACCTCAGAACACAAACCCTGAGACTGACAGGCGCTTGGAGGCAAATCTTGTGAAAAAAAATGTAATCACAAATGTGAACTTTGCTCAATACTCAATTACACAATAAGGATAAAAACGAAAATCAAAATCAGAATGATTAACTAAGGAATTATTCAGACCTGTATAGTTCAAATGATTCACAGCAAAGAATGAAAACTCAAAACTGCAATTCGTCTGATCCATGTGTCATTTTTAGAAATTTTTACTGTACACAAGAACCTATCTATCTACCTATTCAAGAGAATTATATACTATGTAATATTAGTACGGTGTGTGTATATATATATATATATATATACACACACCATACTAATATATACTACATAAGTAGAGTAGAGTTGCATAAGAGTTGGTTAAGAATCTAAGAGAATAAAACAAATACAAAAATTAAGATTTTATTCATTAAGAGTTAAGTGTGTGTGTGTGTGTAATATATATATTTATTTGAAAGTTATTAAAAAGTAAAAATGTAAGAATAAATAAAGATAGATATATTATTCTTAAATATGTAAACTATATTTAATAAAAAAGTATATTTATTAGTTATTTATTCTTACTATACTATACTATATATATATAGGCTATATACACGCACTATATTTATATACAATAAATGATATCCAAAATAAACAAACCACAATTCTAATATAGAGAAATACTGTAATGATTAAATAACAAAAAAAAAAAATTATTTTTTGCAGTGAGAGTTTCCTAATGCTGACAGAAAAGTGTTGACAGTAAGGCCTTAAACCTGCATTATAGAGAAGCGCAGTCGAGGAAAGCAGCAAGCTGGCATGCGTATTTATGCCCGAACCCCTCATTATATCTAACCAAGAGACCGGGAGAGATCTGCCTGCAGAATGACAAGGAAACCAGCACAGAGTCCTTCGCGTTCTTCCAGTTCATCCCTCACTGCAGTGTGTAAAAAAGCACAACCACACCAAGGCCTTTTCTCCGCCGTGGCTAATGCCCACCTACCACATCTCTCTACTTTCATTATCTTAACGCAGAGCTGGTAATTGCCGCCTTTCTGGAACAACAGAAGCATATTCATTAATGGTCGGACACCCCCACAGTCAGATAAACAATCTAAATGTAAATGTCAGCAGGCAAAGACAATGAGTCGAGACAGAATATTAATGGCTCAAATCTAAGCGTGGCACGCTTTCCTCTCAGACGAAGAGGTTGGGGGGAGAAAGACACAATGGAGGGGGAGGGGAGGGGGGTATTATGAAGCATTTTCTCCATCCTTCCCTCTCCGCATCTTCCCTTAAACCCCCCCCCTAGTTAATCCAGTGCCATGTGCCAAAGTATTCCCTGCCACCCCGGTCCTTTGATTCGCCCTTCCCACAACATCATTGAAATTCGTATATGTATAGTGCTTTACATTTTATTAATCATTACTGATCACAAGCTCTTTTGGCTTTTCTGAAAAAAGCAGGCCTTTCTTAATAGCTCAAGAAAGAAAAATAACATCTATTGGCTCTCAAAATTAATTTTTCTAATTCAAGTATGAATACAGAGCCGTGCTTAGATAATTTATTCATCAAAACCATGAAAATTATTAGCACAAAAACATCTTTTTGGCACTGCCTAATTATCTTGTTCTCAACAAACAGAGAAAAGAAATTATTCCCACTCAAGCTTTTGGTGAGGTGGATTTCATCTAATAATTAACACCTGCAGAAGAAACAGAAGCATGCATTTGTTCATTAAATTTTCTTTGCGTATGCACACCTCAAGCATTCGAAAGTTTACGCAGAGACAACTTCATATGTACAGCTCATTTCTGCTCAGTAGGTTTTTTGACAGAAAAGTTTTCCACAAAAAGAAAGGCTCCCAAAAGCATTTTCATGAATAACCATAACTTCACTGACATGTAAATCTAACATTTATAAGGATGGAGAACGGTAGAACGCATTGGGGGTCTAATAAGCAAGACAGCGCCATGACAGTCCCACCCCTGAAGCAAACATTTCCGCTCTCTTAGACTGTTCTGTCCGGGTTTTGGATGAATAACTAGGCTGCCTAGGAGCCCTTTTCGTAAAGCCGAAAAATCTGTCGGAATAATGAGGCTAATCACAGGAAAGTCTTTATCCGTGCTGGCATTTGCACTTTCTGCCAGCCAATGCCATTCCTCCGCAGCGTTCTTCGAGTTAGTGCTGCTCTATTTCAGCTCCGCACACCATAGCTATAAATATTCTATTAAATATGTAGAGCTCCTTAAAGAAAAGCCAACTTGGACTGTCAGACAAATATTAAGCGGTGTTTAAGTCACCATTATTTATGATCACCAGTATCATTTGGTACTGTCACTTTAAGCTCATTTTGCCACACATTTGGGATAAACAAATGGAAGGAAAATCCCCATCACCATAAATCAACATATTTTATCAAATATATATATATATATATATATGTGTGTGTGTGTGTGTGTGTGTGTACAATATATAGAATATATATATATATACACATACACATTTTCTATTTATTTTATACATTTTTTTTTTTTATATAATTAATAAAGCCATTTATTAAGCTCCCTTTTTATGATGCAAATACTTTTTTGAACTTCAAATAAATGCATTCTAAACATAATCCAACAGGGGCTCAATTATTTTAAATATCATCTTTCAAAACCTCCATGATCTGAGGGATGGCATAAAATCCATCATTGTGAAGGGATCAATCTGGGGTCTGATTCTGTGATATAAAGAATGATCTTTTTAGGCCAGTGTCGACTGAATCTGCTCTCATCTGGCCAGATTGTTAGATACAGCGGTGCGATGCTGTATTAATCTATAATAGATAGAGTATTGAGTGATCCAGTGGCTGAAAATTCAAACTAGCAGCATAATATTCCCTCCCTCTTTCTTTGAAGATCCTGCAGGCATGGCTACACTCATTTACAACCATGTTCATAGCTCTCGGTTTCCTTCATCAGGTCTCCATTGATCTATCCCAGCCCTACCCCCACAGCAAACACTGGCTGAAGACTACGCCACTCACATTAGTACTCCACTCTATCAGCTCTTTTCAAGTGGAGCAACCACCTAAAAGTAATAAGTTATCAACATTTCTAATAACGTAACGAAAGTTTGTTTGAATAGTTCTTTCTCTCATTCAGATGAGCAGATTTTTAAGTGATTCAGGCACATGCCAAGTTGTCAGCGTGATGCTCTTCTGAGAGGCAAGAGCTAGTGACAAAAAACTGCTGGGACAAATGTTTCCGGGCCGAGGCTCATTGATTACTCTGCGGTGACTTTAATGAAGGAGGAAGATGTGGTCAAACACCCAATAACATTTTGGGCCGTGTCCCAGCAGTGGAACTAGCTGCCAGAAAGGACTGCCAGTAATAAGTCAATAGTATTCCCCTATGAATAACAAACAAACAAAAACACTATTCTTCGATCGCTACTGCAATCAGATGGCTGACATATGACAGTTAAACACTGAAGCCTCAAGTGTACACTACATGACAGAAGATCACTGGCTTTTTATGTTTTAAGGTATGTGACAAGATGTCCTCAAACATAATCATGGGTCAATGATGCTCTTCTACTGAGCAAAAAACCCCACTATTTAGTCAGAATACACAACAACTAGGCTAATATGAATCATTAATGGAAAAGAATGTTTTAGAACCACAAAGTGTAGTTAAAATATTGCCTCTTTTTTCTGTGCATATCATACAAATAAGTGACCACAGGCGTATGTTGGTTCTTTACAATATCAAGAACCATCTTGTAAATAATTGGCTTCAGATTTGAAATGCATATCTAATATTTTGTATAAACACATAACCATTTGGGGTTTAATGAAAGAAAATAATTAAAAGACATTAACACTTAACACTTTTTCTCGAGCACTAAAACAACATAGAATGATTTCCGAAAGATAATGTGACACTGAAGACTGGAGTAATGATGCTGAAAATTCAGCTTTGATAACATAAGAATAAATTACGTTAAAATATTTTAAATAAAATTTAGATGTTGTTAAAGTTTGGTCAATTGTAATAATATTTCACACTATTGTTTTTATTGCATTTCTGATTAAATAAATGACTTCATATACATATACATTTTTTATTAGATTTTTAATGAAAATTTGACTGAAGTTAAGCCTGGAAATGTCTGGACAGGCATTTTGATTGACTAAAATTCTACGCCATTACAGTCAACTTAAAATACGTTAACAGTAATGAATATGACAAGACAAAACTGTGACAAAATAAGAAAAACTGTCAAATTAACACAGGAATGAGGGATGGATTTGAAATACTGAATAATGCTTGCTCAAGCAACTTCAAAGATCACTATAGCAGAGTGATGTGTGTGTGTGTCGAAAGGAGAATGTGAAAACGGACCAGCCACAGTGCAGCTCTCAGCGCTTTTGTTTTCTCCCATTCTGTGGTGAAGAGAGTCTGTGAAAAGCGATTGGAAATGGTTGTGCAGAGGGGATCAGGCTATAGCGAGTGCTGTGTGTGCAAGGCGATATGCTATCTCAGCCGTGCACCTCTCCTCCCCCTTCCAATGGCTTCCTCCATGCCTGCAGATTAGCAGGCCCATGAGGCCTGGGAGTCAGAGTGCACACGCAGCCAGACGACAGCCCCACGACTCGGGTAGCGCGTGCCTCGCCTCGCCCCTCCCCCTCCAGAGTCTCTCTCCATCCCCTTCCACCCCCATCCTGACTGCCTCTATTCAGAGTGACAGTGATGAATGGGCATGCTAGGCTAATGGCGGTCTGCGGCTGATTGGAGCAGCCTCCTTTCTTTTTAATAACAGACCCAGTGGCCGTCATCAGCTGCATCATTTCTTCACAACGACCGTTAGCACCATTACGGCTATTGTGAGCCATAATAGCAATTATCTTAGCGGAGTGAGAGCGCCTTGATGCAGGGAACAGCCATTACGATCTGAGAGTGCTACGCCGGAGACTTGTGAGTGGCAAACACAAACAGCAGGTAAACACTAAGAGAAATTAGGTGAAATTAGCTTGGCTACCGTTCTTCTTCAGCCAGGCTTCTGTAAACAGTTTAGCAAAGAAGCCTTTCACAAAGGATCTCAAGAAGACACTGAACGAGTTTTGAGCTGACAAACATGATAAAACTTAGAAACATTCCTGCGGTACTTCAGAATGCATTGGAGATATTCCCTGTAATAGCATGCATGGGAGACTTGATTTCATTCACTCTCTCGATCCTCTTCCAACTGTGGGTTTGATTCTCTTTTAGCTTGCAATTCACACTTATACTGAACACACATCTTTTAATGGTCTCCATCCTATCTAGGCTCTTCATACACAGCATTTATATTCTTAATAGCAATAAGTTTTGAATTAAAAGCTCCTTATCTCTTGTTTCCTTCTGCAGTTTTGTATCTTATATCATCTGGTGTTATTCTATAAAAAGAGCTTCTGACTGGTTGGCTGTAGGAGGTTAATTACTTGTTCTCGATTGAAAAAGGCCCTGCTGAAAAGCCAGTCACCTTCAGTCCTTGCCCTTGTGCCCTTGTGCACATGCTCTGATATATGCACACACATGTTCCACTGTTTTAACTCCCTACGGTATGCATCATAAGTCCAGTATAAATGTAATTGAAGAAATGATACTCTTTAACTGCACCGCAACAGCATATGGACAAAATTAGTTATTTAAGCAATTAAATTATAAACACTTGAAAATTTTCATAGTTATTTATTTTTTTTTTTACAACTTATTTTTGAAATTATTTGCATTTGTTACAATTGGACATAGATGAGACAGAAAAAAGCGGGTGGGATTGGGAGAGATCCTCAAGCTGGGATTCGCCCGTAACGCAACACTGTCGTTAAATCTTCATTTAGACATTTAATTCATTGAAATTCATTTTTTTAAAGCAGGAAAGTGAATTTAAATGATAAGTACACTAACTAATGGGCTGCTAATGGAGATGACAAACTATTTATAGAGCCACAATTATCCTTTCACATGCAGAGTGACATAAATTAATCAACAAAACATGCTCATGCTGATATATTTAAAGTAAGATCCTAGATTTAACACGTACATTTACTTAACATGTAACATATTCAGTCATGTTGCACATTCCAAAATATTCTGGAATGACAAGAAAAGTAGATTGTTAGATGACAACTGAATAAGGTATTATAATACGTCACCAAGATGGCCAATTTGTCCATATCAAGCATCTAAACAGATGAGGCTCTGTGGGATTTTGCTGCATTGATTCCTCAGCAGGGGCCATGATAGGAAATGAGAATGCGGTCAAACACCACAAAACATTTGGGCAGGGACCCAGCACTCAAGAGAGTCATCAGGGCTCGTCTTAATTCAAAATAGACAAACGCTAAATTGATCTCCACTGACGGACCTCAGATTATTAGAACAGAGTACAAGCGTGATCAAACTTTTCCAAGGACACTTGAGCCTGTATTATGTCTGTACTAATTTCTTATTTATTCATGCACCCATGCAGCTACCAGGTTTCTTATGGTTGCATATTTAAAATTTTTTGTGCACTTTCAATCTAAATAAATACATTTACGCCAATGGATTTCTAATGATTGAGAAAGATAAAGTTAATTCTAAAGGCAACAGTGGTGGGAAACAACCCCATAAGAAATAATATCAAACAACTTCAAGCCAACACTATAGCACAGTCATTTCTGGCTGAATTATTGGTCTATGCTTGATTTATTGCTCTGTATATGTCTCTAAACTACACACAATTTTCAAGCAGTAGCAATAACTTATACACAGGAGGGTTCAAAAACATATTACAGTACAGAAGTCAAGTTCTTTCAGAAAATATAGAGTTTTAAAACATATGGAATAGATGATGTGCTTATTGAATATGATGAGAAGCCACAAAACCGTGAACCCACAAGACGACCCCTGTACATGTCAACAGAGGGCCCAATCTTTTTAGCTTTTTTCCTTAAAAGTGTAATTTTAAACTCCAACAAGAGCTCACAGCCTCCTCTCAAACAATCTTTCTCTAAAGGTCATGAGTCTCTAGAAACAGGCACTGTTGGTTTGTTTTCTTTTACAGGGCCATAAATGCAGTCCACTCATTAAAGCACTGCTTCATATGCGCAGGTGGTTAAACTCTGTTCAATTATAACAAACCAATACTGCGTTCCAGCCTATGGTTCCGGCTGAGATAGAAGAGAGCTTCCACAATTAATCTGACCCTGAACACGTCCAGTAAATGAGAAAACAAACCAAGATTGGTAAAAACAATACACAATAAATAAGGCATTATTTCTCTTAATTTTTTGAGCATGTATTTTATGTCTTCAAACTAAAGCATAAACATGTATAATCTACAACATTTTAATGTGT
>JAUCMR010000052.1:14737098-14750640 GCA_032357425.1 Enteromius argenteus | reverse complement strand
ACTGCACAAGCAGTAGTATAATAGTACACCATTTCAAACACATCCAGAGCCTATTCAAGTTGAATCTTCAAGACTTAATGCTATTTTTGTACATCTTGTCACCGCTAATTAAGGAAAAGCACTTGAATCATTCTGGGTCAGTATGTTTCTGACATTATTACCTAATTTGCTTCAACCACAGAACAATTTATACTAGAAGTCTTCATAAAATAGCAGCCTAGACGCTACTGTGATCAGTGGAACTGACGACTCTTGTATTGCAACACAGGGCATGTGCGACAGACAGGGTTTTACCCTCCTGCTCCTATTCTATCATTATAAAGGAAGACAGGATCACTAATGAGCCGGTAACGGGTAGACGTGTGACCACAGAGGTGAAGGAGTGAGAGAGAACTCTTTGTGAGTGAAAAGGCTTCCTTCTCCCTTCATCTTGCGATTCTGTGTCAACATCAAACATGGCGACTAGCGCTCCACACCTGCCTGTCAGTGCAGTCCTTTGGAGCTAAGATTAAAGGGGGTTTTGCTCACCAGAGGTAAAAACAGCGAAATGAAACGCACTGTAGGACCCAGAACACATCATATCTTTAATTCCTTCAGTTCTTTGTTCAGACAAACAGGTGGACTGTTGCGTCCTCTGAGCAAAGCGAGCGAGTCTTTTTACAACCTGCATTAGGAATCCAAACACATTTTCAGAAAGAATTATTTTGATCTCTTGAAACAACCCTTCAAGCTGTAAGATTTGGAATTTATCATACACACAGCCCCGATGCCAAATCCACCAACTCAACGCGGTTATATTCATTTGCTGTCTTCTTGGACTCAACCATTCTAAGCCATTCCAACTTCCACCATGTTGCACAGACAGAGATAAATCACAGCTTTAACAATGAAGAAGATGTTATTGGGCCTATAAAATACAAATAACAGTGCTGGAATAATCCCAATCAGTTAGCAAGACAGAAATTTCAAAGTCTATTTCACATCACCGTCAGCACCACCAAATGTCAGCATCTCAAATCTATTTTCTAAATGCATGTTATTGATCCTATTGCACATCCATGCTTACAGTATGTTTCATTTTTTTAAATAATATTTTGAGCTCCTTTTCTTACATTCGACTGCAAGCTCACACCTGCCTCCATCTAATCAACAACCGAGGGATAGAACCAAATCATACCCTACAGGTTTTTCTTTAAAGTTTCGATTACATCGCAACTTTAAAGAAAAACAAGCTGACTGTCAATTAGAACAGACACAAACCATCTATCGAAAACCATCTTACTGGACAATGCATTGTTGTGGTCTAAGATGCAGGAATGTGCAAAAGAATAATTATATACTAAAATGAGTATCATTTGACTTGCAGGGTAATCTAAATTACTTGTATCTCAACGTAAACAGTATGTTTGGTGTTATTGCATGTTGTTTGTTAAGGGCAATAGCTAAAAGTTCAAATTTGCAATAGTAATTCTCAGCAATGTTCCTTTGGGGAGATTTCACCCAAAAATAAAAATCATGTCGTACCAAACCTGAATGAGTTTCTTTACCAAGATATTTTGAAGAGCACTGAGAACAAAATAACATTGGAGATCAATGATTTTCTCAAAATATCTTCTTTTAGGGTCCATAAAATAATAATTTTTATTCATGGATAGACTAACGCTTGTGTTTATACTGTATATAACTTTCTCTTGATGACTTGCCTATAGACTTCCATTGAAAATGAAGCTGAGCACAATTTTTACAAGCTGATGGAAAAGTCGAAATAATTTTCTACTAACAGAGCTTGGCTTTTGAGCCCAGATTGTTCCTTTCTCATGCTGATGAAGTGCGAGCCCATTCAAGACCTTGCAATGATTCAAGTCCAAATCTGTCATAAAATATTACACAATCATTAAGCCACTACATAAGCCAAACACTATCTTTTGTGAATCAGTGACAAGACAGACAGGCCAGACAACTGCTGAAAGCAATACAAGTCGTGTGTGTTGACAGAGGTGAGCTTGAGCAGGGCAAAGAGCACTGTGGGAGACAGAAGGAGTGTGTAACAGGCTTTTTAAATTATCTACTTAAATCACATCATACCTGCAGGTCTTCCTTTTCTCTACACATTAGGGTTTGAAGGTCAGCTAACATTTACATTCAAGCATTTGGCAGACACTTGTCTGTCCAAAATGTACATTTATCAGCATGTGGCTTCGCTGGGAGTCAAAACCATGATCTTAGCCTTGAGTTAAACTAAAGAACATCACATTTGATACAGCAAATCTCCAAAGAAAAAGACAAATCTAAATACTACTTTTAGAAGTATAAAGGAGGCTAGATTCTCAACCTATTAACTGAGTTAAAGTGGGTCAACGTGCACAATGATTTACCAAAAACTCTGCACTGCTTCTCTGCAACCATTAAAAGGTTTCAAAAACCTGTATTGCTGAGAAAAGCCATGCAAACATATCAGGTTTTCTATTATCTGCAAAGGAAGTTATGAATAATTTACAGCCACTGTTACACATGCATGGTTGGACTGTTCTACTTGTTCACTTAGCTGCGAAAAAAGCTCAAGAGCTCAAAATAAATAAATAAATAAATAAATAAAACTCAAAGAATTTAGTTCCAACTACTGATAAAAAAAAGCTGATTCTTTGCATTTGCAATTCTTTTTGTACTTTAACTGCTTTTACCCGAGGTACTTTGCGGTAGTGATAATATTTCACTCTACATTATGAAAAAAAATAGCCTTATCTACAAATAAGCTTTAAATGAACATATTCCAAAACTAGACAATTAGGGTTGTTAATTTAGATCTATCCAGGTGGTATAGGAATAATCTTGTTGATAATTAATAATTATTTTATAACGAATTGAAAGCAGTGGAGCGATTCCAACTGGCATTTTGCAGTTGCCCAAGCAGCTGTTCTGACAGGCTAGTGGCAGAAAGGGGGGAAAAAAGTTCCTACTTCATAAAACAAATTATAAATGCCATGCAGAACAGTGAATTTGGATACATCTTCAAAGGTCAGAAATACTGGTGATTAAAAATTCAATTTCCACATGTTTAAAATTCCACCAAAGAGAGTTTAGGCCTTTGCATGTTTGATATTGATGGAACACTGAAAGGCCTTTCAGAAAACCATAATATCAAAATATAATGCCAAACATCGTAATGCACCTGCTCTATCAGCCATGGACACCTGTCTTGTGATGAAACACATCTGGCAAATTCATACTGGCACAGAATCAACAAAATCTCTCTCTCTCTGTCTCTTCTCTGTTCTTGCCCTTTTCACAGTTATTAACTGGAAGCCTGCCGATGCAGCCAGAATCCTAGTGCAATAGCAAAAGCAAAGCCAATGTGTAGCTGTGTGAGACAGAAAACCAGTATATTATTAGTATAAAAAGTTGGTGATAGGACACTATAAAGTCAGTATAGAATGATGGTATGCACCAAAGTTGTATGAAAAAAAGCAAATGAAGAATCATTAGAAAACTCTCTAGAGGAAATCATACTCACTTCATACAAACCAATCATAAATAATACAAACCAATTATAACAACTCAACATCATAAAAGTGACTCATCAGCATCAAGGAAGTCAACTGAGAAAAAAAACACTAATCTTAATGACTATCAAGTGTTTTTTATTATTATGGGATAATACTGCATTATTTGGCTTGAGAGAGACGGCACTTACAGATGTTAGGAAAATCAACATCCAGGCCTTCTTTATAATCCAGACATTTGTTGACCGCAAGCTTTTGAGCACCAAAATGGCTGACCAATCATTCATCTCCTTCTTGAAGAGCATCAAATCCCTTATTAGTTAGAAGACTGGAATATCACCTGCAAACAAAAGCTCTTTATGTCTCTTTATGCCCTCACTGATCTTAGCATGATCAAATGCAAACAACCTTGGAATATGGTCTTGGTTTTCTGGAGACACACTTCAAAGAAAGAAGACTGGACACTTGGCGAGTCACCCAACTTCTTCTTCCAAGACAAAAACATCCATTTCCCACTTAGGAACACAGCGTCTTGGTTCTGGCCTTTAGTTTTAGTTCTGTAAGTAGAAACAAAACTTTGCAGTCCAGTCGTAGAGGTGCAAACTTTTCTTTGGCACTTGCCGTTTGTAGTTCCAGGCATAGTAAAGCCATTAGTGAGAACATAAACAAGTCAGATGCATCTTCATTTGCAGTTGAGATAACAAAGACCCCTGAAGACGCATGGTCATCTCTTGGCGCAAACAACTTCAAAAGTCCAGTCCAAAAAACAGGGACCGCATAGTTCTTCCAGAATTGTCGTAAAACGGCTCATTGATTACAATGTGTGCCCCCTTTGCCCTAGCTTCCTGCGAAATATAATGCAGTTTTCTTTTTAGATTTAGTTTTTTAGCTCTGAAGCTGAGCTCCTGCACTCAGGGTATTTTTGATTTCCTTTGCGCAAAAGCTGAGCAAACAGACAAAGGGAGCTGCGATAGAACCCTGCCAAGTCTTGCCTGGGTTTTTTCTCTTCCATTCCTCTCCCTCTCTGTGCTCCCGCACTCCCGGCATGGCAACTTTCCCGAGAAACCCTGGCGGATCTCCAGCCTCTGTCTGCTGGTCTGGGCCCCCCTCCTCCCCCCGAAAAAAAGCGCCAATTTAGGCAAATTGATCAAAACGAATCTCAAATTAATTTCTCTTCTCTGCCATTCCCTGCCACCTTCATCCAGATTCGGCCCCCCTCCTCCCTCGCCAGATGCAGACGTGAGTACATTGGAATGTCTGTCATCCCAATCTCCCCAGCGTCCCCCACACCTCCAACGTCCCTCCTTCAACCGCCCATCCGCTCCATGCGTTGTTAGCCACCGGCACTCGAGAGTTGCTGTGTTTCACCTACTCACTTTCAAACCTGTCTTAGCATGGAAAAATCCTGCTGCTGTTCTTTTCAGCGTCGTGATCATTCTCCGTGAGCCAAAACAGCACCTCCTGTGCTGCTACTGCCATTTTTGGGGACATGGCAGCGATGCTGAGCCAAAGCAGGACGGCCCCAAGGACACCCTCCCTAAACAAACTTTCTCACTTATATAGAAACCAAACCATGCACTGCCACAAATAAAAGTGTTATTTGACATTTAGCATGGCAAATCAACAACTTTTATAAAGATTACGAAATTAGTTGGACTATTGCTTAGACAATGTATATTTTCTAGTAAATATAATTTACATTTATAGCATATAAGCAATCAACTAGTCAAGTGAAGTATTTTTTCTGTACTACCTAAGCCAAACTACTATTACAAACTACAGTGCTTAGCTACAATCTGTATTGTTAAAAGCGCTATATAAGTAAAAGTGATTGATTGATTGACTATTAGAATTTCACAAATACATTTTACTTTGCATCTTTGCCTGCCAACATCCTACCAGATGAAAAATGGCAAAAAAAAATTTGCCACATTTGCTTTGTTATTATTATTATTATTTAAAATAAAAAGTACAAACCACAGTTTAACAGTTTGTGTGTGTGTGTGTGTGTGTGTGTGTGTGTGTGTATGTAAATGCAATAAAAGTTAATGGTCACTAGCATTCTTAAAAATATTTTTAATTTTTGAAAGTAAGTCAAACAGGTTTGGAATAGCATGAGGGTGAGTAAATAATGGCAAAACTGTCATTTTTGGGAGAACTATACTGTTAAATGTGACATTGATTTAAAAATGCAATGAAGTTAGCAAGCCAAAAATCCAAGCAATTGCATAATTACAGATTTGCAATTACTCTATTTATTCCTACGACAGTGAAGCTGAATTTTCAGAAGCCATTACTCCAGTCTTCGGTGTCACGTGATTCTTCATAAATGATTTTGATATGCTAAAATGGCTACTAAAAATTTACCTTTCCCCTCATAGGAATAAATTACATTTTAAAATATATTCAACATTATTTTAAATTGCAAATATATTTCAATTATCACAGTTTTTTTTACTTTTTTTAATCAAATAAATGAAGCCTTAGTAAACTGAAGAGGCTTTTTTAAAACACTGAACAAAAAAATTAATTATTCAAGCAATTTCAAGTAGGGGGGCTTTTTTTTCATATCAATAAAAAAAAAAAAGAAGTACAATCTCACTCCAAAAGTCCACAGCAACTCCAGCACTTGAAAGAACTGAACCAGATCCCTCAGCACGTGAGCTAAGCGCCCACAAAGTTTTTTGTAAGAGCTGCTCGTGTTCAAAGAGACATCGCACTGCCCTAAGCTCTGATCTCATTCTTCCATCTGTTCTGTGGTCTGTAACCTTCAAGCAGGTTCATTACATCTTCAAAGCGAGACACGCGTGTGTCAGTGTTGCAGAGTGTTACCTGGCAACCTTCCAGCTCCGCGGTGGAGTCCCGTTGCCAAGGGGAAGCCTTGAGAGGCGAGCGCTGATAATCAGTTCACTGCAGTCTGAAGGGGTGGATCCCTCCATGGGCACGCTTCATGCCATTGCACTGAACGCTCATGTGAGTCGCATGTCAAGCAGCCTGCGGATGCTCCTGAGAGCGAGGCATTGTAAACACATCATTTTTTATACTTATTAACTTCCAGCCCAAATTACAACAATAACCTACCATCCTTGTCTAAAGTTGCCTTTACAACTTAAGTCCACAGCTGTTAGCTAGTACAATAAATGCAAAGGCAGTATCCCCAAAACTCGAAGGGAAATGTCCACTCTGACCTGCTGCTGGGAGGATGGGGCAAGGTATATGGCTATAGCCCAAAGCTGAAAATTGCTAGTTCGACCTCTGAAAGAAACAAGCCTTGTGCCATCACTATTGTGCCCTGAGCAAGACAAAAGAGATAGTTTTCTCAAAAAATGAAAATTCTGTCATTATTATGCCTACCCATATGCTGTTATTTTTCAGTGGCACACAAAAGGACCATTGTAAAACAATGTAAATGCTTCTTTTTTCCATATGAAAAAGAAATAGCCCATGCATTGCTCATGCATTTTCTCATTTTGTGTTCCAAGGAAAAAATAATACATAGGTTCGGAATAACATGAGGGTGTGAAAATAATGGAGAGGAAAAAATCTATTTTTTGAATAAACTATTATTTCCGCACACACTTTGGATAAAAGTGTCACAGACAAAATGTTTTTACAAACTATTTTTTGTTCCACAGAAAATAAAAGTGTTACAGGTTAGAAATGATTTTTGGGCGGTCAACTATACTGTTAAGTATTACATTCAGATGTTTGGAATAACATGTGGGTGTCATTATGGAGGGGAAAAAAGTATTTATTGATAGTATAAACCTTTTTTTTTTTTCAAATCCAGGCTATATCAAATTTAATCAGTATCACTGTCCCACTTAAACCATGTCATTTTGGATTTAAAGAGTGTCTGCTAAATAACTACTTCTTTTTCTAACTAGATGTTTTATTTTTCAGTTTAAACGGTGTGATTTAGGATTTGTAGCAGGCCTCCTGTTCCCATCAGAGCTCTTCACCCTACTTGAAGCAGCATTTCCATTTTTATGTAAGAGCCTGAGTCAGCTGTTCTGTTCCACTGCAAGTGTGCCTTTTATTGCCCTTTACTACCCTGTACTCCTGCCTCTAAGGAGAAAGATATTGCATATTTAATGCCAAGAGTGTTGGGGATATTACTCAGTAAAAAAAAGACTTACTCTGAAAACATTTTGCTTCACCTAAATGGTACTTTATTTTGAAAAATTGATAAAAAATAAAAAAGAGCTGAATAAGATGTAATGATGTTCTATAGGGTGTCATACCAAAACATATACATACGACTACATAACGTCTACAAATTATTCGCTATCTGCATGTCTGGAAAAAACAAAATGACGAGTATCCGTACGTGTAGCACTGCGCATGCGCGTCTCTCAGATCCAGGAAAAACAAAACAAAGCCACCCGTTTCCTCGACCGCAGAGTCGTCGTCTTAGTTTTAGTTTTCTTCAGCACAAGTACGCTTAGGTTCCAGTTCCGTGCCCTATAACACTGTATGCATCTCACCGTGACTTGAAACGTTAAGGCATTGCCTTTGTTTTGACAGCTGATAGCCGCGTTAGCACGTGAACTGAGAAAAGACAAATTCACAACACCATACCTGACACTTTAATGCTCCGCTCTCTTCCAGGTAGCGCTTCCTCCGGAGACGGCATTCGTATTTTGGAGGACATATCTCCCATTCTGCTTTGGACAAAATAACGCCAAACCAAACGCACGGAAGTCCGCGCGACCATGAGCACTAACACGCCGCGCGCGATGAACTTGTGTAACAATTTGCACAAGCGCGTGCTCGTTACCTATATCTTGTAAATAAGTAAACTTGGCTCAACCACTCCGTAGTTATTGCTGTGTTGGAGGAAGTTCCGTCCTCAGTGATTCAAAAAAGTTTAACTTGGAATATGTTCTTAATAAAAAGTTGTAAAGCACTTGATTTATAAAGATAGACAGATATATGCGTGGTGTGACAATTAATACTACTACTCTTAAATGCATCTTATAAAATGCTATTTAAGATTCAAATGTAGCTGTCACACAGGGCATGACGACTTCACAACGTGTTTAATGCACCAATATATTGTATTCAATATTCAAAATGCTCATATTAATGAATGTGCTTGTGTCAGTTTATTGTTTTTATTGATGTGTAGCTTTCCTCAGATTTAAAGTCAGTTCGTTTTAAGCGTAAGCTATCTAGTCGGCGTAGAAAATGAGTTTAGGAAAATTACTTAGTGCATTGTGCATTGCACTTTATGTGAATTTAGGATATGGGTTGATGGAAAAGTGTTTACGATTTTCTAATAACACTAGGCTAACTGTAACCTAGAATATTAATAATAGTTTATGAGCCAATGGATATCTGCAATAAATTACAAACAGACAGAAAACAGAACACCAGGCAGACACTTCTTTGTTTAATCAGATGATATTCCCGGGCCCTCGAAGGTGTTGGCTGTCTGCAGCACTCAGAGACAGTGTCTTTATCCATGTGTCGTCAGCATAAGGGTGGATTGAAAAGCTTTACCATCTGGAGTTCACCGCGTGTCGAATGTGTTTGTTCGAGCCACGCGCGCGGCAGACGACAGTCCTTCTGCAACACGAGAGGATCAGGAGACCTCTGCTGACCTCAAAGCAAGTAACCCATACAATACAACGCGTATGGATAGATAGATATGCCTAGCAACGTTAAGTCGCTCGAGCGCTTTACGAACATACAGACTGTAAATTATGTTCAAGTTTGTCGTGTATACTAACGTCTTCATAACATTTTAGGGTAGATGATGAGTATCTATAAATGAACTACAAAGGCAATCCGGATTGAGCGAGACGAACCTTGCAAGGCCAATAAAATGATCAAACTCGCTGAATAATTCCAATACTCAGGCCTGTGCATTTGTAAAGCAAGCCTGGCAGGCTGTTGTGGGTTTACATCCCTAAGCAAATGACAACTATCGGTGATTCGGAGGAAACGTTGTTGTGTAGCAATAAAGCGAGAAAAGGATAAAGATAAATCAGTGTTCGACAATAAATCAATGCAGCATGAGGGATGAGATGAGCGCGGGTGGGGGATGGGACTCAACGCGCAGATGACAGGCCATATGGAGTCGGCCTTCTTTTTTTGGACACAATTTGATGAACTAATACTTTCTAAGGGTTTACTGCGGTGTTAACAAAATATTTATTTCACGTCAAAACGTTACGTCGAAGGATGAACAGTCAATGGAATCGTGGCGCAAGATGACCCTATTTCCTAAAGGTCCTCGCGGTTTATTTGCCAATACGCATTCCATAAGAGCATTAGGCTACACATTTTTTGGATTGGGGTTAGAATGTAAAAACGCCCAATTTGAACTAGTTTGTTGTTCTTCAGATTATAAACCAGTTTGAGAAGTCACGAACTGCACAATGACTTGTGCATCAAGAAATGAATCGAAAGGGGGGAAATGCTTTGTTTCGACATTACGACGATGAAATTAAAAAAACGTGCATCGTGAAAAGTGCAGAAACTATTTTCCAAACGGAAAATAATGTTTAGTAACCCGACAGATGCCACCTCTTTCCACCAGAGTATAATCCTCTCTGAAGGGAAGGGAACAGAGGAGCAGGACGGAGAGCTTCAGTGTGTGTGATAAACTGGGCTGCTCTCCTCCTCTCTGTCAGATCGCGCTCTGCATCACACCATTTCACATGATGACCGACTCTGCTTACGAGCACCGAAACCTTCAGCTCTGGCTATATGCTTCCAACATGCCTTTTTCTGCTATCTTTTTTTTTTTTTCGTTTATCTTGAAGAAATTTGAGTGATGCAACACTGTAAGCGGAAATGATTTATGTCGCATCCTACAGCATCAAGGTGCGCAAAACCGTGCGGAACATTTGATGGTTTTGGAAGGACGCTCTTCTGCACCGACTGTTTTGTGGACATTTTCCCTAAACTGGATTTATGGACACTTATTATCTCGGGGGATAAAAACCTATTATTTATATCCTGCTTCGCAAGGTGTATTTGTGTAAGTTTTGATGAAATCGATGTGCATTGTTTATACAAATTGTTAATGTCAACCAACTGCGTCTGTTTTACTAAAGCATGTTTCTTTTTTCCTTCTTATAGCGCATATAACAGTTGACTATAAATGCATTGAGGTGCCACTGTATCAAATGATGCCAGGCTATATTAATAGGTTCTTTGATTTTCAGAGTGAATGGACGTCACTGACTGGATCGCCTAATTAAAATCCTATTTGCGGGGAATTTTCCTTTCTGTGTATGGTGCAAGGTTGGCTTTGACAAATGGTGCCCTCCACTTTTTTCCCCAATATTTAGTTTACCCCCTCCTGATGCAGGTGCTTTCAACTGCCCCCACCTTCTAATATATACCCCGCCCGACCCCCCACAAGAGGCGGCGGTGTCTCTGCTTTAGTCCCACAGTTTCCCCCTTCTTTCTTACCTCTGCTGCATTTTGCATGAGCTATCTAGGTCATTAGCATTTTAGCGTATGCAAGACTTGACAAAGCTGGTGAGGAGCCAGATGGGCCCTCTACTATTTTTTTTTTATATCTCATGGGAGTTGAGCAAGGGACCAACTGCAGCAAGCCACTGAGCGTTTTCTTTTTATTGCCATCACTCGGGCCTTATGTTGCACCAACACTTGATGGGGAGATGCGCATCGTCCTGTGGAAATAACGCATTCGAAAAAATAGGTAATGTAATAAATGGGAACGCTTGCTTGAATTATGATTTGATGCACAGATGCTTTAAGGATGCATGATGCTCTGTGCAATGTTGGATGCTGATGCTACACCAGTCGGAGGAGGACGTAGAAATTTTGGTGCAGCATATTTGCTGTAGCGATGGTTGTGCGATTCAGAACATTGTGGTTGCAAACAGGCCTGCTTTTCTTCGTGTTCACAGCGGACCTTGATTTAAATGTCCATACAATTAAGGCACGCGGTGAATGCCAAGAGAGATGGCAAATATCATCGATGATCGTTTTTATAACAGCACAGCGCATATAGTCCGTACTTTGCGATGCATGACAGTTCTTATTTTTCTGTGTGGAGGCGAGCCGACGCATCAATGCGGCCAAACTCATCTTTAATATTTCATTGCGTTCTTCCATAATTTTGTGTTGCGCAAAACAGCGTATCGTGGAATACCGTGAAGTGTCATTGTGTATTTGCGAGTTTAAAACTCTTACAATTACACTGAGGTCTGCTGTATCCTAACGTATTATTTACTGTCCTTTTAAAGGACGATTATAATTTAGAAATAGTCTCATTCGCAGACCTGTGTGGGGACACGATGTCTTCGGGAGAAGATAAAGAATAATATGGATAGAAAAGTTGTGAGGCCTACAGTGACAACCAAATTAAACATAGCGAACTGATATCTTACATTTCTGAACGTTCAGGATGACAGCAGTTGAAAAGGACACTTGTCATGTGTCATCATAAGGGCACTGAAAAGATTGATCATGTACCTTTTGTATTGTATTTATGAGTGTGTAAATAATTTTAGCCTGTCAATAAAATCAAATATTTACTAAGCAGACATTAATTTCTTTTTCTTTTTTCACGCAATATTTGCCACTTCACATTTCGATTAATCAGAACACTTTTATTAAGACATGGTATTTTTTCCTACTAAAAATTAGATTTTCAGACTTTAAATCGTAATCTTACATCTGTCAACACTTATTTTTCTTTACATTAATTCAATAATCAGGCCGCGAGCTTTTTAACCGTACTTTAAGCAATATTTAATGTACAATTAAAAATGCAATAAATCAAAATGATGCCAAATTTTATTTGGCGTTGAAAAAATTGCAAGCAAAAAGGCACATACCGCCTGTAGAAGAATCGTTTTAAATCCTATAGGAACTTTTTTTTTATCCTATAGTTCTAGATAATCTTTTGTAGCCTCTGGGATTTTTTTATTTATTTTTTTAATTTTAAAAACACTAATCTGAAGAACATGCATCATTAAGAACGTTTCAACGACAGAGAAAATAGTATAAACAACACGTTTCTATTCCGTTATAAAATGATGGAAACCGAAGCGGATTTCGATGAAATAGATAAACGCTCATTTCACTAGGCGTCCTAAACATGCCACGAATTCCAGCAGTTGTCATAATATTTAATCTTCCCCTCATGAGAGATGTTCATTTCTAGAGATAGATCTGTACATCCAAATCATTGTATCATCCTCGTGTTCCTTATACCCTATTCACTAAACTTATTTTTCAAGGTCATATAATGGTTGCTTTTGGAAATGAAGGCCTATAGCCTTGTGCCAAATCGCTTTTGTAATTAAATAGGCCAATTAAACGTCATTTTATTAGATAAACGCGTAAGTTTAGGCCTATATTCGCCGATCAAATATAGCAAAGAAAACATGTTGCGTCATTAATGGTTTCTGTACCATATCAACTTCTGCACCAAACGAATTGTAATGTCTTTCGTCCACGAGACTAGTAGTCAAGGGCTATGTATATTTCCGTTAGAAGTTTAAATGTTATTATAAAACATATTTAACCTCAGTAGCCTATAGCACTTGCAGGCCTTCTTCCTGTTCTAACGTTCCACGCGTTTACAGATTAGCCTAAGCGTTCAGGCAATTCAAACCAATAAATGGAGACAATCAAGATATCATTTTATAAACACGGGTGCATTACTAGACTGCCAAGGCTGGAGTTTTCATTAAAAACGTTTAAGAAAGAAATGCACAATCGCAGTTTGCGTGACATAAAGGGCCTCATACTGGAAGTGAATGATGTAAAATTCGAAGCATTGCTCTAATATGAGACATAACGGTAGAGAACGTGCCGTTTCTGAGACTCGAACCGTGTGCGGCCTTGTAGAAAATGCTATATCCTTTAAAGGGTATTTAAGGACACTGCATAATGTCAGATCAACCTCATTAGGCAGAGGTGTAGCCTACATTAGCATTTTTCATCAAAAGAATATTTAGGTCGCAGATTAAATTCAGCTGCCCCTGTATTTCAATCAGCGGGTTGGTAATTTTTGTAAATGTTGATTCTTGAAGGACGCGGGGACACA
>JAUCMR010000052.1:14701849-14715388 GCA_032357425.1 Enteromius argenteus | reverse complement strand
TAGACTTTTGGAGACTTGAGAAGAAGTTTTGCTCTCTGTGTGTCAGTTTAAATAATTGTGCTGTGCATGTCATTTTATTGTGTTAGCAATTGGAAAAAACTGTAAAAACCAGCCTCATACAAAGTATTCTGGGATGCAGAAGTCCTCATCAACCTTTTTGTGCTTTTTTTCTGATATTGGTTCCCAGAAATTCTTTGCATGAGGCTGTTATTTTATTTATTTTTTTCTGTAAAGATTAATACTTGTTGATGTTTAATCTTCATTTATCTTTGAACGAACTGTTGCCAGTAAATAACATACATTTAAATCTACAGTAAGTTACTGGCAACCAGCTGCTAGTATTACTGTAATTTCTACAAAAACAAAACATCATAAAAACATAATAATAAAAAAAAAAAACTCTTTATATGTTTGCCTTTTATCTGTTTATCTGTAGATAAACAGAAGACATTGTTCAAAAACAGTAAATATAGATAGACAGTTATATATTGTGAAACCTGCAGTGACAGTGAATAATCAGTCAGTGCTGGTATGTAGTCAAATATCTGAATGCCGTTACACAACTGTGAATCACTTGGCGTTCTTGGAAGAGCCATTTTCCATTAAGTCTCACATAAAACCTTGTTGGTAAACTGCTACAATAAAATGCCATTTCCTGAGGCTGCAGAAAGAGTTATAAAAATGCAGCATTTATGAAGTCATGAGGGGGAAACGGCCAGAAATAGTTCTTCTTAATTCTTTAAGCTCCCTATTAGCTGAATGATGTCACAATAGCAGGAGCAATTATGGCACTTTAAACGGTCGTGCGCTGGCATCGCTTGACTAACATGGAAACAACATGCAGAGCTAGAAATCTTTACCGGAGCCAGATGCTCATATTTCCAATCTAGTTACTGATGTGGAGAGGCTCTGCGATCTTTAACACATTTAAACAGTTGAAAAGACTTTTAGCGCTGTTAGCCCGTGCAGAGTTAAAAACATATTTCTAAGGTGTTGCTAATCACTGTTAATTGACTGTTTCAAGTCACTTCTGGTCTGTAAATATGGTTTGGTTATAAAGTCAGAATTAAACTTTTCCATTAAGAGGCTGTCTGGAATAAATATGTGCCACCTAGAATTGATTTCTGGGGCATTTTTACATTTGTGAGAGCAGTTTTTTTAATTTAACTTATTAATTGTACATGTGTTGTCTTTGATGTCAAATACTTTAACAAATTAACCAATTCAATCAATCAGAATAAATTATCGTTAAACAAGTTTAAATTAGGTTTTGTTTACAAAATATATGTACTGTGTGTTTATATTATGCATATATAAATACAAACACGTGTATATATTTAAGAACAATATTGTGTTTATATATTAAATATATTTATATATATATATATATATATAGATATATAAGAATATGAATATATAAATGTACAATCGTAAATATTTACAAAATATATACTGTATGTGAGTATTTATACATACATAATATATACACAAAGTACACAGAGATATATAACGTAAACAAAAACTTTTATTTTGTATGTGATTAATCGTTTGTCAGCACTAGAAACTCATGAAAGTGTATAGGGCTGAAATATGATGCCAAAAAACATTATTGCTCTTGTAATAATGAACATACAGATTAATAGTAAATACATTTTGTGTACTGGGAAAAAACTGTCAGCGCTGACTAATCTAAACACGTCTGATTGGTCATAAGCTCAACAGAAACGCATGTGATCGGTCAATATGTCACAACGCTGCTAAGAAAAACGGCTGAAAAGCAATCAGATAGAGCATGCGCAGATCTGCGTGTAATCATGTTTCATTTTAATTGCAATAGCCATAATATATTTTATTTAATAGTACAGGGCTTTTTCCACATTTATATTAAATGTGTGGAGGATTTTGTTATTTTTGTCTGACCCTGTCTGCCTCCTTCAAAGCAAGTCTGTTATTTTTTGCCTGTTTTATTGTCGGCCAGGTGAAATACGCAAGTTCAGTCACTTTGAAATATAATATCAGGACTTGTAGTACAAAGAAAGTGGAGGCAGATACATGGCAAATTTGAATACTCAGTGAACCTCTAACCCTATAAATGACTCATGATTCATCTCTTTCAAATGAGCTCTGTGTTGTGATCTCCGACCGTCTGATTCTCTATCAGTGTTTCTGAGATGAGAGGTGGTTCCTGAGTTAGAAATCAGGAACATGTTTTTGATTCATCTCACTGCAGTTTATCTAAATTAGCACGGCAACTGTCAGCTAAATTAAACACAAGAAGTCATGTGAGAGTATAAATGTGAAATATGGAGAGCAGTGGCGACCACATGAAGCCTCTCTGTGTGTTTGCCTCTGACATTAATTAGCTTGATTTACTGCGCTGTCACTTCCAACACTTCAGCCATGGTCCTCTGTGTGGTAAAAGCTGGGACGCTTGTAGACACGTTTGTAAACAACATGGAGAGTCTGTCCCAACTTCAGATTTAGATTCAGTAACTTACTGTAAACTACTCTCCGATCGCTCCGTAAATATAAACAATGTGGATGTACTTATCCACAAATGTATGGGAAAATTATTAAAAAGTCCAAAATATGATGATAGAACTAGGATTCAAAGAATTTTAAGCTACTAGCTAGCTACTTAAGCAGACTTGTTGAATTGCCTATTTTATATTAAAATTATTTATTTATTTTTTTACAGTAAAATAATAATGCTAAATATTAAATTAAAATATTACTTAATATAAACAACTAACACTTTATTTTAAGTTTTCATGTTTATATTATTAATTTAAAATATTTATTAATATCAATATTGCTGCAATATATCAATATTCTTACTGTTTTATGTATCATTCATAATTAATTCATAACATATTAATTAATTTTAATGTGATTTTTCATGTATATATTTTTATTTAAAATGTAATTTTACATATTATTTAATATAAATACATTTTTATTGTCATTTTTCAAACATATGTTTTCTTTATTAAACATTTAAAGATAAATATGATTTAAATATAATGCATCAATATTATATGTTGTTTCATGCTTATCATTTTAAAATGAAAATATTAATAATACTTTATGTAATTATAAAATGTAAATATTAATTTTAAACAAATATATAAACAGTAACAATGATCTTGGAATGACAGTATCAAATAAAATACATTTGCATACGTGAGTTTGCTCAAATATTTTTCTTTTAAAGCTCAGGAGAGTTATGCTGCATTCCATCCCGTGTGGAATTTCCATCTTTCTACTACAAAAAAACTCAAAAATGCCACTTGAAGTCATGCTGAAATCCCCAACATCCACAGCTGATGATAAACATTCATTTTTAAGCAAATGATTCATTATTTTTGTGCTTTTTCCATCTATAATTTTACACTTTCAGCACGAGTGGCAGCATTGCACAGCATCTTCTATCCTCCACAGAATTCTTTGTTGATTAATCGTACACCTGCAAAGCAGTTGGTTTCTTTATAGCACATATTCCAAGCATTATGCAATGGAATGTCTTTATTATATGATCAGAAAGCAGAGATGCCCGGGAAAATCCCATTCAGCTTCGGATATGTTTGAGGTTGAGTGAGTATCAGTTTTATCTAAGATATTGCTCAGATGTCAAAAATACATTCTTATTCTTATTACTGTATGTCTTTCAGGAGCAACTTCAAAGATAAAACTGACTTTTGACTTTTGTTCAGGAAAGTTGAAGTGGGTCGAATGAGTAAATAAGACATGTATGACCCTTGAGGCATTTTGTGGTAAAGTCATTTTTATAACATCTGCTGTAAATTTCTCACAATGCATGCAACAGTTTTGGCAATGAAGAACATTAAGCTTTGACAACTGCTGAAACTTTGGCCTTCTGGAGATAAAACTGCCCGATGCTTTCCAGTAAAGTTTTTAAAACACACACACACACATATATAAATATATATATATATATATATTAATAATAATAAAATATTATTACATTAGTATTTTATGTACGTTTTTTTACATGTAAATTATGTTTAATTAAAATATTAACTATAAACATTAGATAATATAAAATATTACTATACTTTTATTTTTAATGTTTAATTTTAATATTACATGATTAATTATAAATATTAATACAAACTATTAATTATAAAACTTATATCCTATTAGTTTTTTACATATTATTGTTATAAACATGAAATATTACATCAAAACAAAACTCTAGTAGTTTTTGTTAATAATTATTTATAATTAAATATTTTAAATTTAAAGATTACATATAACAGTAAGAATATTGTTATAATGTAGTACTATTGATATTAATTAATATTTTTTTAAAGTGTTAATTGTTTATATTAAGTAATATTTTATTTGAAATATAAAAATTAAAACCTATGTAAAATCATTTAAAAATATTTATTGATATTTATAAGTATAATTTTACTATATTAAAAAAAAAGATCAATTTATGAATCAGTGAATTGATTTTTCTGAATAACCTGATATACGGTTTTAAGCTATATTGTTACTGTTGTGCAATAAAACAGTAATTAATAAAAAAAAAAAACCTTAGTCTGTTAGAGAGTACCTGCTGTAACACCCTTCCCTGTCAGGCTGTAAATGATAGATCACTATCAGCACTCAACAGGACAAATCCCCTTCACATTAGACGACAACACACTGCTGAAAGATGAAACGCTCCTCTTTGTGTTAAAGCGAACAGTCAAGCATACCTGAGCAAAGCAGGGATTAGGTGGATTTGTTCAGAAGTATGCATGCATGTGAACGTGCAGCTGAACCTCTGCATGTGTGCTTGCTGATGTCTGTGTGTTGGTTTAGTACATCAGAGGCATACAGTCTTGGATCAGTTGTAAAATCATTGTTGTGTTTCACACCGTCCCAACTGCAGCGAGTGAGGAGGCTTTCATCAGCCTGCCAGACATTATGTGCTGGGAACACACAGGCCTGTTCGGTCTGAACCAAAACATTGTTTTCTTACACAATCTTTACAAAATATCTAGCAAGTTACTTGCTGTTTTTGGAAATTGGTGTTGAAATCATTTTCACTTTCAAATTGCTAGTAAGAAATAGCTTTGTAAGAAAAAATTAAATAAGACTCATATTTGGAATACGTTTATTTTCATTTTAAGTTTAGTTCTAGAGTTTTGGGCATTTTTATTAGTTTTAGATTTTTTAAAAAAATACTGTTTATATATTTTATTGAAGGTTTAGTTATTTTAGTACAAGTTAAAATTGAATGTAAAGAAATTAAAAATTTTAAACCTGAAAGACAAGTGCAATAGTGTGAAAATCTGAAAAAAATAAAGAGAGAAAAGAATGAAAGAAAGACTGTAAAATGCAAATAAGTTAAAGAAAGCCTGTGATAGAAAGTGCAATAAAAGTGAGAAAGAAAGAGAAACTACAGAAAATGCAAAAGAAAGAGCAAAAATGAGAAAGTGTCAGCAAGCAAAACTAACAAAATACAGAAAGTGCAAAAGAAAATGCAAAACAAAGAGTGAAAAAGTGTGAAAAAGAGAGAAAGAAAGTGTGAAAGAAAGAAATTAAGTGAAAAAGAAAGCAAAATGCAGAAAGTGCAAAAGAAAATGTGTATGAAAAACAAGAAAGCATTGATATTAACTCTTGTGATCAGTTGCATAAAAATAAATGAAAATTGAAATCATTAATTCTGCAAATTAGGATGGATTGTTTCCAAATAACCAGCAAACATCATTCACTCTAAACCCAACAGACACTGACGTCAAGAGCACTGCAGTGTGAGACACGAAGGGTTAAAACAACCACCAGAGTGTCCCAAAAACCACAGGTGTTATAAAAACTAGAAACCCAGCCCAGATCAATCCTTTCTTCTTTCATTGATGATATCCAGTGACCAAACCTCTGAACATGGGAAGTGAATGTAGCTGGATCCTCTTGAACAACTGCTGGCTTGTTTATTGGATGTCACACACTATGAAGTCTGTTTCACTCTTCCACTTTGACTTTGGTGCACAGGAAATGAAATATAAACGCTCTTTCCTCGCTGACCAATGCTTTGCTTTTTTTCTTTCAAAGGAAAAATCCAGCCTGGCTGCTTCTCTGGGAACAGCTGTAGTTTTCCACATTGTAGGGAAAATTACTTTTTTTTTTTTTTTTTTAATTGGTATAAACAAAGTTAACCAAACCATTTAGCAAGCTGATGTAAAACCGCATCTTTATTCCATAATTCAAAAATATTACAGTAAAATAAAGAGGAAAACTGCTGTTATTTGGGCAAAAACTTACTGTAAGTACTTAGATATGAATGCTCGGTCATATACTGTATCACGATTGTGTGGCCCTGTTGAACATACATGAAGCAATAGTTTACTAAAAAATTACAATTTAGTGAAAATGTACTGACACTCAGGCCATCCAAGATGTAGATTCTGAGAAATAGTATTATATCGGTGTCTCAGCAAAGGATTAACTGATGGACTGGAGTGCTGTGGATTATTGTGATGTTTTTATCAGCTGTTTAGACTCTCATTCTGACGGCACCCATTCACTGCAGAGCATCTATTGCTGAGAAAGTGATGCAATGCTATTTCTCCAAATCTGATGAAGAAACAACACATCTGAATCTTGGACAAACTAAGGGTGAGTAGATTTCCAGCAAAGTTTCATTTTTTGGTGAACTATTCCTTCAAGTATGTTCAGTGGAGCAATGCAATAATTTGACAAAGTAGTTGCATCTGTATTCAAAATCAAAATCATCTATCAGATCATTAGTGCACATCCCTAGTCTTGTGCACAATTCAGATGTTTTACTTGTGATTTTCCTCACAACTGAGTAAAGAACACAAAATCCTCAGCGATTTGAAAAAGGAACACTGTGTGATGATGAAATGCTACGTTCATCCAAATTTGTCCCCATCAAGAAACAAACTCAGTTTCATGTTGGATAGCCTGAGGGTGAGTAACTTTACAGCAAGTTTACATTTCTGAGTGAGCTCTAAGGTTTATAACCATAGTGCTCAATATGGTTTTGAATGTCAGATATTTTAAATTGCTGTTCCACTGAAATTGGGTCACAGGTTTATTAGTCTTTTCAAAATGTTGTTTTATAGCTGATCTGAAAGAGAAGCAAGAAAGACAAAAGTTGTGTTCTGCTCTGTTAAAAACAGTTTTTTTAAAAGTTATTGGAGTATAAATGTAAAATGCCACTTCAATACTCTTTAACATTTGATGCTAAAAGGAAAAGTTCACGCAAAAATGAAAATTACAGCATGTTTTACTCAACCCCTAGCCATTCTAGGTGTATATGACTTTCTTTTTTTTTTTCTAAATGCTTTTTTTAAAATGTATCCTGGCTCTTCCAAGCTTGGTAATGGTGGTGGATAGTGCCCATTATTTTGAAACCTTGTAAATCAGATATATCCGCAAGTACTGCATCATAAAACTAACCTGTACGCCTTCGGGGGGTTATCACATGTCCTATGAAGCAGATTGATGGGTTTCTGTAACAAAAGTATTTCTAGTTTTCAAATTATAACCTAAATAACTGACTTCCGATTCGACGTATGATGCAACTTATGTCATACATCGAGTCAGAAGTCAGCCAAAAAGCCAGAAGTCAGCGCTCTTGCGGAAAATAACCGGAAGTCAGTTATTTAGGTTCAACTTGAAAACTAGAAATATTTTTGTTACAGAAACCCATCGATCTGCTTCAGAGGACATGTGGTAACCCCCTAAAGGTGTATAGGTTAGTTTTATGATGCAGATGCGGATATATCCGATTTATGGAGCTTTACCAAGCTTGGAAGAGCCAGGATACATTTTTAAAAAAACTGTGTTCGTCTGAAAGAGGAAAGTCATATACACCTAGGATGGCTTGGGGTGAGTAAAACATGCCGTAATTTTCCTTTTTGGTTGAACTATTCTTTTAATTTGTTGTTACTTAAGTACGTAAGAAACTGCTAGTAAATCTAACTCCAATTGTTTTCACTGGATCTTATCTGTGCACAAGTCAGCTCTAGATCTGCGTCCCATGGCTCATGTGATAAGATCGCATTCTGAGGTTGCGGTCAGATTGCATGTGTAGTGTAAATGCTAATGCATCTTGATGCATCACCACCGCAGGCCGTCGACTCACCTCACATGCAATTAAACTTTGCAAGTTTAAATGAAAGCAACCTCTCGATCTAGAACAATGTAAACATTTGAGACATGTTTGTACCAGGTGTAAACAGCCATATGTCTCTGCTGACATGTGATCGGATCACTCCAGACAGATGTGTAAATAGCACCTAAGTGAGATTAGGCTGCTATTTGGCTGTTATAAGGCTCATTGGCTGCAGATAAAATTTCATAATTTCTTATTATACAATTGCATTCACTGGTTACATAAGATCTAGATCATCACAACATAATAACGTTTGTTTATTTATTCCATGATTACATTCCACGTGTGCACACATCTTGCTGTAGTTTTTTGTAACAGACAGAGTGATTTTGGCGTATTAATCTAAATTGCGTTCCTGGATATCATCTGTCAGTAATGAGAATTGTTTTCCTGCGGTAATGGAGCAGTTCATCCTTTGGGCTTTAACATTAAACAACTCAATTTTTCATTTTCTGCACTTTGTGAGTGATGCTTTGCACGTGCAAAACTCATCCAATCTCTTAAAGTAACAGCACACCTTCTCAAAGCGGCATAATTTGAGATATTATTGATACTAGGTTATGTAATAGATTAAAGTTTAATATTTATTCTGAACGTGCATACTTGATATATAAGATTTTGTTTATGTGACACACATCTCTTAGTATGACTAGTGATAGAGATGCTTAACCTTGACAAACAAATAAACTGGTTGTCATGACTTTTTATGAACAAAACATGTTCACTGCATTAAAAAAAATGTAATCTAATAGTTTAAACAGCAAAAATCTATTTCCTAAATTGGTCTGGCCTAAACTCTGGCAAATATCCTGGTTATAACTAAAGGAATTGCAATCGCATTGGATCCAAACCTATAAACAACAGATTTCATAAGTGTTATTAATGAAATAGACCTTGTTCCTTGTTATTGTACGCTATTTGATAAAGCATCTCACCCACTTCTTTCCAATCCACGTATTTCCATGAAGGAATGGAGGAAAATATCACTCTATAAATCACTAATATCCTCGCTTTAAATAAAAATAATACACTAAATTAGTATTTCATAAAATGAGCAAGATGATTCATTTCCAGGCTCATCTGGGATTTGAAAACATCCCATTTACAGAAGCCCAGCAAGGCTTTTCTTCTGCTAATGGATGAGAGGTTTCTTTGGAAAGGCAATGTTTTTTGTAATTATTAAATTTCCAGAGCACATCTGCCAGTATGGAATGTGTTATCTTAACTAAAGGAAATATCAATCACATTTGAGGATCTGATTTGTTGTTTTGTGCATATTGAGAAGAGCATCTGAATGAATTATTCCTCAGAATTATATTCTCTACTGCTGTGTTTAAGTAAATCTTGTGGAAAAGAAAAAGGCCATATACCCTGCACTGTGCACTGTGTGTTGCATAATAAAAATGAAGCCTATTTCTAGATTTTGGGAATTTCACCCCTTTGGACGGCATGTGAGGCTCATCTTGTGACAATCACGATGTGTGTTTTGAAACACATGGTCTTAGAAATGTGTGTAAAACAGCTGAACGTGTTTCTGATCACGATAAATGAAAAATCGCTATTCTTCACGAGCAAACAAATTCTTGCTTTTAAACAAAGTGCAGGAGAGTGTTGGCCATAATTGTTCATTGTCAAAAGTCGCATGTGGTCAAAAGCGAAAGTCTGCAGGGGACGGACCAAGCATCTGGCTGGCTGACAAAGATTAGCGATAAAAGAACATAAACAGAGAGCAAATGTAGCTCAGATGTTGGAAAAAATGCTTCAGCCTCCAATAATTATCAGGTTTTCTTAAAACTGTCACAGATGGCATGCTGAAATCAGTTCCCCGCAGACTCAACAGCTGCCTGATTACATTACGTGTCATTTAGTCGATGCTTTTATCCATAGTGACTTTATTAAGACATTAAGTTCATGAGAACCTGCGATTATGCCAGCAAACTTCAACGAAACCACCTGGTCACTGAACCTCCGCACACAAGCTCTGAGCTCAAACCTCTGGACTACTGTCAAAATATCAAATACGTTGCATTTTTATGTCGCTCCTCCATTCCCGGCCAAAAATCGAAGCGAAATCTGCAGTAAACCATGCTAAGGACCATCTGGTGGATACTGTACACAAAGCAATGACAAGCTTTGATCTGATCGGCAGGTTTTATGCAACGTCCGGGTGTCCGAGTGCATGCGTTTTTTTTATTGTCTTTCCAAGATACCCAACTGCTGCAGTGAGCGCTCAGGGGAAGAACTAGTCGACGGTTTTGGCAGTGTTTACGACCTTAAAAAAGATTTACTTGAACATGCAAGACTATTCTGCTGTGTTACATCAGCAGTTTATCATTGGCGTTTAAAAAAAGGATATCAGAATTCTTTCTGCCAAGACATATATTGATGACAAGCATTGTGTCCAATCAAGCCATTTTGATTTTAGCATCTATTCTTATGCTGTCAATAGCATGTCTACATCAACCTGTTTCACAATGGTTTTGCAGTTTGTACTAATTGTTTTGAGAAATGCATTAACTGTTGTGCAAATTTAAATAGTGTTGTGAGAAATGCACCAAAGCGACTGAGAAAAATTGTAAATCAGGTTCATTGTGACAATTAATCAATTAATAAATCACATTTATTCAGTTAAAAAGTATGAATTATGGAACAATCAATACTTCATTTGAGCTTAAAACTAAATTAATTTATTGATAATAAATGTATATGTAAATGTATTAAATGTATTAAAACAAACTTTTAAAAGAATCAGTTTAGTACTATTATTGAAATGGGATCTGTTTAATTTATATGTGACTGACAAATATGCATCAGATTAAGTTTATGTTAAAACTGCAAAATCAAAGTAAAAAAAATTGTATTACAATCTTAAGTTTAGGCCTACTACTTTTTGACTTCTTCACCCTTCAGGCTTTTTACTGATTTACTTTTGGCAGCATGCTGCACAGCTTCAGTGTGAAAGACACTGAATAAAAATATAGATATTTATCTTTTAACAAATACATGGATTCGCTACAGGAGGCCTTTATTCACCTCCCAGAGCTGTGAGAGGAATGTTTTATTATGTTTGTGCATGCTTTATTTATCATGTTTGGAGTGTTAAATGGAAACACTGCCTACTGCAATGATGGAGTCAGGCTCTTCATCTGAATGAAGAAAGTCACATACATCTATAGAATGCTTCGAAGGTGAGTAAAACAGCATAGCTTTCATTTTTGGGTGAACTAACCCTTTAAGATAAAGTTAAAGACTGGCCGAGGTGACTCAGGGCGCTGCTTTAAATCCTGTTGCACCTAAGAGCGCCACTTACATGGTTTTCCATAAAATCACATTATGTTTGTCCCAAGTTGTTGTTAATGTTTATAATGACTTCATCCTAGGCTGGAAAATTGTGTATCTTTCAGCACAACCTTGTCTTTCTGTAAATATAATTGCTATATATAGAGCTAATAATAGCTTCTTTTTTTTTTGTACTTCAACACTGTACTTCAAACTCATCAATGCAGCTTTGTTAATTCCTGAGGTTTTATATGAACTCTTGTGGACAGCTGTCTTGTTTCTCCTCCGGTGTATGACTACCTTATGTTATTACTCTGCCAGTGTAGCTATTAAGTTGCCCCTATTAAGGGTTATGAAAGGTTTTGATAGTCCCAAGCAACAGGCTGTTTTGCATGCAAGGTTAAAAAACATTTTCATTTTATTATAATAAGCATTTATTTTTACCTTAAGTGGTGAAGAATGAATTAGCTTTTTTTTTTTTTATTCAGACCAAAAGCAAAGATCAACAAGTGGGTAGACGATATGCTAATGTTTCTGTTTGACGTCAACATGAAGCGGCTTGGGAATTGTTTTAAAAACGACTCATTTCAGTTATTCAGTCGACTCTTTCTTTTGAGAAACAATACTTTGCAGGATGTTTTCATTCACTTAGAGCTGTATTACACACTGCATGAAAGATAATTTACAAAAATCCATAATAGGGGTACTTTAAATATGCGTTCTTTAAAACAGAATATGGTCAAGAGTCATTTTTTGGATTTAAATGTCGTTCCAGGTTCAACAAAATATATTCACCTATAGCCTCTAACTCAGCAAAATCAGGACGTGCATCTGTACACAGATTTGTAGATTGTTATGTTTAAATGTTTTATTTTTATTCTCTTCTTTTGTTGTACTGTGAAGGCTTCGGTCACAAAAAACTAATTCCTGCAAATATTTCTTTTATTAAGTACCAGTTGTTCTGTGTTGAATAAAACAAAACAAAAATCTGGATGCAGATAAAAAATTAAAACTGACCGCCAGACAATGTGAATTACAATCAATCAGTGTAAAGCAAAGGAAAACTTAAGGTGCATCTTAAATCCTTTGTGAACGTATGAGGTGTTACAGATGAAACCTTCTGAGAACTGACAGGAATCACTTCCCATAATTAAAAGAAAATAAGGAGGAGAGAACTGGATCCTGAATCAAAACTGTAACATCTCCTACATAAACATCCATCTTTCTGCTCCGCCCGTCATTATCCTCTTCATCTGTTTGGCACGGTGTCTGTTCTTCAGATGAAATTAATCGATGAAATGTAAAACTCCACTATTTCACTTCCATTTTTTTTTTTTATATAAGTTTATCTAAGTTAGCTGAAAATACTAAATCCGTGACATGATATGTGCATACATTTAACATCTGTAATGTGGCATATTTCTGAATGACCCAGAATATTCAGTAAGAAATAACGGAGGACAGGAAATACAGTAAAAATAATATTATTACCATTGACATTACATATATTAATCACAGTCATAAAAGTTATGGGTTTGATTAATATTAGTGCTGGACAACTATTAATCACGATTAATCTCATACACAATAAAAGTTTTGTGTACATAATACATGTATGAGTGTTGTGTATATTTATTATGTGTATTGTGGCTCGGCGAAGAACGACGCGACAGAGCAAGACTTTAGTGAACCCCGGAGGGTGGATTTTATTGACAGAAAGCGGTGAGTAAACAATGAAAGGTGCTGGTGCTGTCGTCGTCTTTGGTGAACGGTGCTCGGTGAATCCTTCTCCTCTTGTGTTTCCAGTGACTGTGGCCAGTAAGGGGTGGGTACAGAGAAGTGGGGAGCCAATTGGTCACGGCGAGTCTGTAGGAAAATTGACAGAGAGAGCAAGGTAAGTTCACACACCATCAGAGATAGTTCTCGTCTGTCAGGTCCTTGATCCAGGCTTATATTGGGGTGTAGGCCATGTCCAATTGGTCCGTGGTGAGTAGCTCCAGGTGCAGGTAGTGTGTTGCCAGGGCGACGCTGATAGTCTCTCGGGATTCCCGCCACACCCCCCCCCCCCCCAAGCGACGTCCTGGTCCTGGAGGTGGAAACAAGAG
>JAUCMR010000052.1:14650394-14677148 GCA_032357425.1 Enteromius argenteus | reverse complement strand
CTATGCTGCGCACAGAGGCAAAAGTGGGGTAATTTCAACTTTGCAAGGGAAGTCTGGCGCTTCTGACTTTTGTAAGTGCCTGTGTTTTTATATTTAAAGGATTTGCCGCTGACTACTCAAACGCAAGTTTTTGAGCAGTGTAGAGTAATGCTTATTGTTTGTTGTTTCTCCGATCACAAATGCAGACATGGTTTTGTGTTTATGAGGTTAACGTGTAAAAAGTTTAAGTCATTATAATCACTAATTATGTCCCCACTGGATGCAACAAATGCCTCGTTTATGAGGGGGTTTATTATTTTTGCATCATTATGCCGGGAGACGGCATCAGATTAGGGTAAGGGGCGTAACATTTCTGTTACACGCTTGTGGTGTTCAGCCAATCACAATGCACTGAATAGCTGGCCAATCAGAGCTCACCTTGCTTCTCAGATTGATGAGCTTTGTAAAAATCCATGCATTTCAGGAAGGCGGGCCATAGAGGAGTAACAATAATGCACAATATGTGGGCTTCATAGGGTTAAATGCTTGATTTGTCTTTCCAAAATCCTCTGCAGGATCATAGAGTTCTCTTTTACCCATTAAACAGTTTCTATTATGAAGCCTCCCCTGCCAACACTGACAGCGCCGGGTTCTGTGCACTTGAGGGGGAGGTTACAAAAGATTCTCTTCAGGGTTTGTGTGTTAGCATAACCCCACTGACTCCACAATGCTAGTCGCTCAAGAGGTCAACGGATCCACGGTTCCACTTTTGCTTCTGCCCTGTTCGGCTATGCCAGCACCCACATCTCCCATCAGTCCACATCGTTTAAAAGATCAGGAACAGTGGGGGCATTATTGATTTTCTCTGTTATTGCTGAGTTCATGTCTAGGAGTTTGGCAGTGCTTGTTATGTGCTGGCCCCTTTGTCAACTGCATAACCCCGCTGATATTTCTCTCTGATATTGGAGGGAGGACGGTGAAATTGCACTGCCAGAGACAAAGGTCAAGAAAATTACCGCCGCAAGAAAATGTAAGATCCTGCCAAAAAGACGCCAAGATGAGCGGGAATAAATTGCTGTCAGGAGATGAAGAATTGAGGATTTGGCAGTAATTTCTCAGCCTTTGTTCTTCGCCCCGTCTTGCTGATCACTCCTCTCGTGTTCAAGCGCGTATGGTTTCCCATCATTGATTTTGCCTCAAACTGTCAGTCACTCTGGAGACATTGACAATTATCTTTTTTAAAGAGACAGTTCCACTGAAATTCTGCCATTTTTTCACCCACATGTACAGTAGCTCCAAATCTACACTCTTAAAAATAAAGGTGCTTCACGATGCCATAGAAGAACCTTGTTGTTTAAATGGTTCCATAAAGAACCTTTAACATCTGAAGGACCTTTCTATTTCACAAAAGGTTCTTTGAGGTGAAATAAGGTTCTTCAGATTATAAAAAGGTAAGAAAGAGAGTTCTTTAAAGAACCTTTGACTTCAGTATCACATGATCCTTCAGAAATCATGCCGATTTGGTGTTCAGCTTTGAAAATAATTCCTTTAAATTCTCTGTAACCTCTACAGAGAATGCTGCTCAATGCAAAAAATCAGTTCTACAGTATTTTGTGTTTTAACAAACTTAGAGATGATAAAGGGTGTTGTGCAATGCCTGATTTACTTCTGTACATGTTAACATAATGAGAATGAAAAAGGTGCATTTTACTGATTTGCACCAGCTTCTTTTCCTGTAGCTTGCTAAATGAAATTAGTTAACCGCACGACGCCAAACTCTGGAGAGAAAAAAATCCCTGCTCATTCCCCATCAGTGCTCCTTCTAGAGTGAAATTAATACTGTCTTGATTCACCCTTGCATTACCCCTCTCTCGTTTTCTCTCCTTTTGTAGCTCTCACCACCAAATTTGACTTTGCTTGATGTCTGAGTCACAGTGAATCTTCCATGCTTGAAGCTTTTCCCCTTGCATGACTGGCTGTATGTGTATCTTGCGCCTTTGACATCAGGTAATCTTGTTTTGCGGCAGACACGGCGTGTTGTGACATTTTATTGCGCAGACATGGTATTTCAGATGTGCAGCTGAGCGTAAGCCTTTTCTCTCTCGCTCGGTGTTTTCATCGCTCTGCCTCTCGGTCAGCCATCGATCTCCATTTGGCTGCTGTGGTTTAGTAATTACACAGCAAGCACAGGGGCACTAAATGAGTTGATTGCGCTTTGATGCCTCCTGGGTCCCTCCAACTAATGCGGTTTTCATGCGGCCTGATGTTTAACTGCTTAGGAACCAAGTCAAACAAAGAAATCATTTCATAATTGCATTATATGATAAGTTCATTTATCAGCCACCTACACATGGAAATTTTGCTTGCTCAGTAGAGGCCTTCTAATAGAACTCAAATGCATAACGGGTGGATTTTCATTTTTTTTCTTGTGTCGTAAGATTTAAAAAATACATGAATTACAGCTGACTCTCAGCTGATCCCCATCTATCTATAGCAATAAGACCCCTATATAAGTATTCATATGTAAGATCCCTCAGTAACATTAGCAGTTTTTGCATTTCTCAATAGTTTATAACCTCCTTCATCCCCAGCTCCTCCTTTTGTCAGTCAGGATACAGCCTTCTCTCCTTTGAATCAGACTAATTCCAAAACATGTACATAAAATGATTGAACTTTTATGATATCTGCAGTACATTTATGTTGATTCTGTTCTGTTTACCCTGGGGGTTTATCGCTGCTCTCCCTGCTCTCATCCATGCTATAGGCTGCAGGGATGTGCAGGGAGTTCTTGCCCAAAACAGATTAATAACACCAATACAAACTGTATGCTAATTATCAGTCATCTTTGATGATAGTGATCCTGACAGAAGTAGGTATTTTGGACTTTTTTTTCTATACAGGGACTTCCTTACACTGTAGTACACATAAGACACTGACCTGTCAGATATGAAAGCTTTTTCTGCTTTGGTGCTCTGTGTTCACTGCAAACATGCAACGTGTTCAAGCACCTCAGATCACAGCTGCTGTGTGTCAAACTACACATCTACCTTCTCTTTATTTCATGTGTGGCTGCTCCTGTACACCTCATAGGACCTGGTGAGCTGGAGTTGTCGAGGATACAATTACTCAAACCATGTAAAGAATGTTTTTATATCATTTGTGGTGGAATAGTAAATCATCCTGGGATTTTTGTTTCTCCAGGTTGATAAAACAATAGCAATAATCTTTATCTTTTCTAATCTAATCTCTTTTCTAGAAAGAGTTTTTGTGTTAGTAAGCGATTTAAAAGTGTAAGCATCATTAACTGCAGGTCTTCACCTTCTTCACGAATGCTGATTCTGTCCTCTGCTGTTGCATTGTTGGTGAAAATGTTCTTCGATTTTAATTAGGCTATAAATTATAACCCATCCATTTAATGACATCCAAATGTCCTTCACTGCACCTGTAAAATCTTATATTTGAAATCTATACACCGCTGAGAGGCTCTTTTAAGATCCCGCTAACGATAAGACCAGAGTTGGGTTCACATTAAACTAGGCAGTCTTAATAACATTTGTCACCTCTCACGGCACACAATGGGCAGACAGAGACACAATGGGTAAATAAATACTGTCCACCTAACCACTGTCTGCTTGACATTGAGGACTGTACTTTCATTTACCCCTGTCTGTCAGGTCCATCACAACAGCCGCTGCTTCGCTCCTGCATTATTTAGACCAGCTCCACGAGTGCTGACTGGCCATTTGGGGCTCCCGCAGTGCTTCACTCTTCTATCATACTGCAAAATAATGCAAATATTTTCATTTAAAAAAATAAATAAATAATACTTATAATAGTGTAAGCAAAAAAAAAAGATTATATGCACATAAACACACTTTAAAAATGTTGGAATCATTTTTACTGTTTTTGATTACATTTTTTATGCTTATCAAGGCTGCATAACAGTAATATTGTGAAATATTTTTGCAAGTTAAAAAAATGGCTGTCTTTTTTAACATACTTTGAATTATAATTTATTTTTGTAATGCAATACTGAATTTTCATCAGCTATTACCCCAGTCCTCAGTGTTACATGATCCTTCAGAAATCATTCTAATATGCTAATTTATTATCAATGTTGTGATTTACAATCAACTTGATACATTTTTCAGGATTCTTTGATGAATAAAAAGTTTAAAATCAACAGCATTTACTCAAAATATAATTTTTTTGTAACAATCTAAGTCTTTACTATCACTTTTTATCGCAAAATGTTTATATTTTACCAGATGATTATATGCACACAAACACACACTTTAAAAATGTTGGGATCATTTTTACTGTTTTTTAATTATTTTTTCTGCTCATCAAGGCTGCGTTTATTTGATTAAAATGCAGAAAAACATTAATATCATGAAATATTTTTGCAAGCTATTTTATTTAGTATAATAAAGTATAATTTATTTTTGTAGCTATCATCCCAGTCTTCAGTGTCATAATATCTTTCAGAAATCATTCTAATATGCTGATTTATTATCAATATTGTGTGATTTAAAATCAACCTGATAAATTTTTTCAAGATTCTTTGATGAATAAAAGGTTTAAAATCAACAATTTTTTTGGTAACGATCTAAGTCTTTACTATTACTTTTTATAACAAATTTTTGAATAGATGTTGTTTTTGCAACTTTCTTTTCAGAAGAAAAACAGTCTTTAAATGTACAGTATAAGCTCTGTTTTTCCCTGCTTGCTGCTTGTTTATTTCACCTCAATATGGTATTCACGGCTTCAGATTTTAATGAGATGTCATGATTCCATTATGAAGACTTTTAGCTTTAAGTGTCTCCACTGAGATTTTGTGACCTGAATTTCTGAGTCGGTGCTCACCTGTGATCTTTTAATAGCTCGTGCTTAAAGTAATGCATGAAAGAATGTGAGCCACGTAAAGGAATCTGAAAAGATTTGTGAGCCATTCTCGGTGTGGAGCACCTCATCTGATGTCGCTCCCAAGGGTTTGTGGGTAATCTCAAGCGACCCCCAGCTGTGCGTGTGGAAAGAGTGTGCTATCAGATCAGTAGAAGAGAGGATGTGTTCCTTCACTTTACCCGTTTGGAAACTAGGACGCATGTTTCTCAAAAGAGCCCACCAGTGGCACCACAACACTGTTGTCTGTAGTGTCTCCAGGGTTTTCTCTTATATGCCAGGATCTGACATCATCTTGGTGCACTTTACTCCTTGGCATCAGTCAGTCTGCTGTTTGATCTGCCAGACAGCTGTTTCTGTCTCTTGTTGCTTCGTCTGTGTTAAATGTTCATAGGCCTACTGCTCACTTGGGTGCAAACACAGTGATTTTATTATTAAAAATGAATAGGCCTATGGACATATGTATAATTAATTTTTTTCATTATCATAATCATATTCTGAAGGCCTCAAAAATGCATTCCACAAAAATGTGATTCTCTTCATCAGGAGACCTACACTAAAGATAAAAAGAGGTTCATTTTATCTCTGATTGGAAAATTGTGATAATTGTGAAGTTGTCAAAAAGAAAAAAAAAGGAATATCATCATGTGGAGATACATTCATAATGTGACTAAAAATAAATATAGCTCTTCATCATTTAAGAGATTATGATAATTTATGCAACATATATTGAGGAAGTGAGATGCTATGACACTAATTGCATCTCAGCTGATAAAACTGAAGCTTGATCATTTTCTTGTCTTTTGGAAAGTGCTAGAATGATACAGAATAATCTTAACATAATCTATGTTAAAGTGCACCTATTATGGATTTTTGAAAATGACCTTTCATGCAGTGTGTAACACAGCTCTATGTGGATAAACACATCCTGCGAAGTTTTAAATCTGAAAGTGCACCATGTATAAAGTTATTGTCTGTCAAAAGAAAGAGTCAACTCTGAATCATTAGAACGAGTCATTTTTTAAAACGAATCCCGAACATGTTTCATGTTGACGTCAACGTGAAATATTAGCATATTGCCCTCCACTAGTTGGTGTTAGTAAAAATGCTAATTCATTCATTCATTCTTTGTCACTTCAAATATTAAGTGGCATTTTATTGTGCATGAACTGTATCTCAAATTTTAGCACACTGTAAAAAAAAACCTGGCAGCTGTTGTTGCCGGAATTCGAAATACAATAACAGCATTTTAGGTTTTACGGTTTTAAGTTAAATTTACAGTTAAATACCGTAATTTCATTAATTGATATAATGTTAATATAGCAACCTACTAGTACTGAAATCTGTTTTGTACCTTTGAAATACACTGATAACCACCAAATGCAGGTGGTGATGAAAAAGTCACATGCTGAGTCAAAGCCGATTTTAAATATGAACATATTATTCACACAAACACTAAACACCATCATGGTGAGAATAAACTATAGTTTAACATTACATGTAACATACAAGCCTATAAACAAAACTGATAAGAAAAACTAAGCAGAAACAGTTATTACAAAGAAAAAACATCAAATTCAAACAAAATTTTAAATGCAATGCAGAGAATTCTGGGCATGTCAGTTTACAGGTTTTTTCTATAAATTTCAAAGAAATTTCCCAATAACCATTTAACAGCTTTTTACCGTAGCATTTTCAAAGTTTTTTCCCGTTAAAATCACAGTAATTTTTTACAGTGTAGAAATGAAATTCTGCTATGAATAATTTACTTCTAAAAATTATGAATAATTTAATCTAAAAATATAATATACATAGCAGTTAATATTTTTGCCTTCACGAATTCATGTGAAAATATCCTGCAGTGTGACAAATTGACTTTTAAAGTGCAAATATTCTATACAGTCTCTGAAATGTTATCTGTACAGACATTTTGTAGGGAAAGAAAAGCTCATTTAAGCTCTTATGCAACAATGCTGCTCTCATTTAAGGCATCCATTGAATAGAACAAGGTACAGCAGGTTTTATGACGGATTTGCTATTTTAGTCTCTAAATTGCAGCAAACCATTTACCTCGCTCCAACATATTAGTTTTTTTCTTGAATAGTGAACATCTGCACTTCTCATCTGTGCTGTGTCTATTCAAAATGACTGACATTTTGTAATTCTATAGCTGTACTTTTTAATAACACTTCTTGCCGAAAATAAAAATAAATAATCTCTTTTCAACATATGTCTGTGTGACAAATTTCGTTCAGTTTTGCACCTTTTGGCAGGTGATTCATGAGTGCATGCAACTGGATTTAATTAAAAACTGCCTTGACTCGACCGCCAGTAGAGCTGTTGTTTTTCAGAATATGAGCATACACAACATCTAAAACATGTTGACAGCAGCTTGCTGAGGACTAGAACATTAATAAGGTTGTCTAGCTGTCTTGGCCACCATCTCAACATTGAGGGTCTAAAGTTTTCCCACCATGACAGCATATCTCAACTTGAGTTCTGCAGTAACTGTGAACACATTCAAACACGGTTCACCTTAAATTGGACAGAGAGTGGATTTGAAGAGCAGGCCTTGGGCATTGTTTGATGGGTGTAAGTCTTGACAGTAACTATTACTACACAGAGGTGCGAGAGAACATTCTCGTAGAATCGGTACACGCTTTCTGACGGCTTTAAGCTGCTACTGGCTAAGGATCATGGCAGACGACAAAGAGAGGGGTGGGAAGGTGAAGTTGATAGAAGGTTTTAAATGAAAGGCCATTTTATTTCTGGTTTGAAAAACAAAGGTGAATTCAATAAACAGTTGCGTCTCTGGCTTTGAACAGTATCATAAAAATAAGAAACAATCTTGGGTTATTGAAATCTATTCATGCTGAAAACAAAGTGCTAAAATAGCTTTAGCATGCTAATGAAGTGGACTAGCAGTAACTTTCGCAGGTGAGCTTACAACAGTTTGATTTCTTAAAGGAATATTTCAACCAAAAATGAACATTTGCTGACTCTCAGGCCATCCTAAATGCAAATGAGTTTGTTTCATCATCCATTGACCAGATTTAATGAAATGTATAGCATTAAATCACTTGCTGGACAAAAGAGCAGTCCATAATCTATAATAATGATTACTCTAGTGAATAATCTTATCAGAATCCACTGGACATATTTGTTTTTGAACCAATTTGGACTGGTATTGCTTGTGCATCATGCTCTGCATGTTTCTTTCCTGATTCAGACTTTTTCACTGGAGAAAGCAATATTATTAATAGTTGAATAATATTTCAGCTGGAAACAATGGTTTGAAGTATATATATATATAAAAAAGGATGGACTGGAGTCCAATCACTGCAGGGGATTCATTGGTGAGCAAGTGATGTAATGCTAAATGTCTCTAAATCTGTTCCAATGAAGAAACAAATTCATCTTGACTCGCCTGAGGGTGAGTAAATTGGGTGAACTGTTCCATTAATAATCAAATCCTGTTTTATCTTTCCTTGTTTAATGAATGTGTAAAAAGTGCTATGAGTCAAACTGTGTACACCCACATTTTAAAGAAGACATGAAGAAAACAAAAAGACTAATTGTTTCCTCTTTTGCTATCTTTATCATCTTTAAGGCTATGATCATTTTTATTGTTTTCTTTTGTGTGTGAAAACTAAAGGATGGGCGAAAATGACATCCAGTTGGCAAACTGAGCTGCAAAAAAAAAAAAAAACGACATTCTTCAGTTGACTGCTTCAGAGGAGTTCAGAGACATTATGTTTCCACCCACTCTAAAAGCTGTCCGACTATTAGACTTAACTAGCTTAGGCTTATTGTGGCTCCCAGGAATATGCAATTCTGATTGGTCAATCAGGCTATATATATGGTCCATATATACTAGCAGTAAAAAGTTTGGAAACAGTAAGATTTGTAATATTTTTTAAAGATGTTTCTTATGTTCATCAAGGCTGCATTTATTTGATCAAAAATACAGGAAAAAAGTAATATTGTGAAGGATTATTTGATTAATACAAAAAAGTTATTTAAAAAAACAGCATTTATTAAAAATACAAATCTTTTCTAACAGTATAAATCTTTGCCATCACTTCTAAGTTTTAATTTCTTTAAAATAAAAAAGAATAAAAATTTACTGACCCCAAAACTTTGAATGGTAGTGTATATTGTTATAGAAAAGGATTTCTATTTAAAATAAATGCTCTTCTTTTTAACATTTTATTCATTCAAGAATCCTAAAAAATATCACAGGTTCCAAAAAATACTAATCAGCACAACAGTTTCCTGCAATGATAATAAATCAGCATATTAAAATGATTTCTGAAGGATCATGTGACACTGGAGTGATGATTCAGCTTTGCATCACAGGAATAAATTAGTATATTAAAATAGAAAATTGTTATATTACATTGCAATAATATTTCACAATATTACATTTTTCCTGTATTTTTGATCAAATTAATGCAGCCTTGATGAACATAAGAAACATCTTTTAAAAATATTTTAAAAACTTTCCATTTGCAAACTTTTGACTGGTAGTGTATATTTGGACACAGGCACAATTTTTAAAGGTTGTGACACATGGCCGATTTCTCTGCATTTAACCCATCCAAGTGCACACCGTGAACACACACCCAGAGCAATGGGCAACCATTGCTGCGGTGCCCAGGGAGCAGTTGCTCAAGGGTCTCACCTCAGTCGTGGTATTGAAGGTGGAGAGAGCGCTGGTTATTCACTCCCTTCACCCACAATAACTGCCGGACCTGGGACTCAAACCCGCGACCTTTGGGTTTCAAGTCCAACCCCCTATCCTTTAGGCCACGTCTGCTGCAAGGTAGTCGGTGCTCCGGTCGGTCACGGGCTGCTGTCTGCTGCTGACCAAAACATATTGAAGTACAGGTATATAATAGACTTTATTCAATAGACATTTATTTATTAATATGGGCTTAAAGTCCACACTCTGAGCTTTGATTTGAATGTATTGTCAGCAAAATTGGTTAAAAAGGTTATATTCTAGCTCTTTAATATGTACCTCCCCCTTTTCAAAGGACCATAAGTAATTGGACAATTGACTCAAAAGCTGTTTTATGGACAGTCTTGTGCCATTCTTTTGTCATTTCCACATCAGTTAAGCAGGTAAACGGTTCCATATTCTACATGTGCCATTTGCATTTGGAAGCTGTTGCTGTGAGCCCACATCATGTGGTCAAAGGAGCTCTCCATGCAAGTGAAACAGACAATTGTTAGGCTTTAAAAACAAAACAAATCCATTCGAGATAGCAGGAACATTCGGAGTGGCCAAATCAACAGTTTGGTACATTCTGAGAAAGTTGGTTGTGCAGCACTTTATAGTACAAACGTATGATGATCCTAAACATACAAAAGACATTCAAAAAGTTGAATATTATATATATATATGTGTGTGTGTGTGTTTGTGTTTTATCTTTTATCTTTTAAATCATTTAAAACACTGGGTCAATTTCAAACATGGTTATTCTGCACTGGTGGACCACTGAGAGTTTTCTATTAATTTAATTAAATACACAACAGAGGAGAAAGAAAATGCAATCTGCATGGTCTGTGGTCACAGCTTGAAAAGATTAATGGCTTTCAGGACATAAAAATAATCTAATAATAACCTTACTTTCTTGGGAAAGAATGTTATCCTTGTAGCTCAAATGAAATAATGCAATCTGTGGCTTCTAGCATTTTCAAACAGGGCCCTGGCAGTGTGCCCGTTGTAATGTTGTTATGGTTCTCCTAAGCAGCTGCTAGCTTGTGAAGTGATCTAACAGCAGGTTGGATTTTGTTTTGGAGAGATAACAACAGTCTGTGGTGTTGACTGCGGTGTGTTGGCAGCAGATGCCATCAGTCCTGTGTATTCACAACATGCATTAAGTCAGAAGAACGGCACAGTGTTTCGGAGGATGGACATTGTTCAATTTGTTGTGCGGAAGTGGCGGTTTACTCTGTTGTGTTGTGATGGCTTTTGTCTGTCCGTGACAAATATTTATCCAGTATCGCCCAGAAGATCTTCATAAAAAGCAGCTTATAATAAACGGTCAGTAAAAGATTGAGAAGATCTCATTAAACGTGGAGCCAGCTGTCTCTGATGATAGTGTCTGCCTCCTGTGCAGCCCAACAGAATTAGGTCTTAATGAGTATGTAGATTGCTGTATGTAGAGGTGTCCATAAAAAGTCTTTGAAGTTTCCTGCAGAGAGCTCACCAGCAGAATTAATCAGATGAACTTCACACAACCTTCTGCATTGCTGAGAAAAGGAGGAGGAAAAATAACATTGCATTGTGCCCTAACAGTTTAAGCAGTACATGCTTTCATCAAAGATGAGAACAGTCTGGGGAAAACTGATGATGTTCTTATGACTAATTTTATTAGTTTGTTACGAATTTTTTTATGATGTTTTCAGTCTTCAAGCTATTAGAGGCATTCAAAATATTTTAGCATATGAATCATTCAACATAGATGCACTCTTGTTATGAGCATTGCAGTGATTATCAGATTATCACAAATAAGGTCTCAAATAAGCTCTAAAACTCCCCCCCACCCCCAACAAATAGTAAAAGTACACTAAAAACTACTAGATTCACTCAGAATTTCTAGTAATTTTTTTTTTACAAAAAATTGGCAAGTAATACATTTAATTATACATGAAGTTTCCTACGGAGCCCCTTAAGTGACATGGTGGTGGGAAAATTTTGGGTGAGTGGAAAAAATTTGGGGTAGGAGGAAAGAATATATTTTTAATCTTTTGCGTTCCCTCGCAAAATTTTACAGTCTCACATGTATCAAGAAAACACGTGTCGTGAGAGAACACAAGACGTTTTGCGAAAGGATGCAAAACGTTTGTGAGAGGATGCAAATATTTTTGCGATATAACGCAAATAACTTTGTGAGAGAACGCAAAGTTTCTCAGAGGAACACAAAAGATTTGAAAAACATTTTTTCCTCCCACCCCAAATTATTTCCTCCACCATGTCCCTTAAGGGGCTCTGTAGTTTCCAAGTAGAAAGACTGAAGTAGTATTTCTATTGTAAAACATACTCCAATTTGCTTTGAAAAGTATTGGTTAATATTTAGAAAACATGGATTTGTCAGTCTTAGAATATTATATTTAATTTTTTAATTAAGTAACTATAATTTCATAATTTTTTATACTTTTATTTTCTATCATGTTTGCAATTTTTGCACTCATTGTGAGACACAAATAGTTTATTTTTAGTGTTTTGTCATATTTTATTAGATAAAAATTTACAAAAGCATTTTATATTACATAGATGTAATAATTAACTGGAACTGTATTTTTTTAGCAATTTAAATATGTTAACAATTTAAAATAGCTTTTAAGAATAAAATACCAATTCAACAGAGAAAATTAGCTGTATAGTTTTGATGTAGATTCAGTCTAAGGTCAATATCTCTAGTCTAGTTTATTAAACGTATGGGATTTAATTTAGGAAAATACACTGAAAACTTGCTGAGTTTCACAAACAATTATTGATTTAAATGTGAAATTTTGTTTTAGAAACACTGAAAAAGCATTTTCTTGTTAAATGGACTGCAATAATATTTTTTTACAGTGTAAATTCACTTGTTTTATGTTCCCCAAACAACATGGTAACACTATGGTACTCTCTTATTCAGCTTGGCATCAACAACTTCTCTTTGAAAAGAAAATGCTGGATGCTTCAAAGTGTGTCTGGCACTGCTAAGCAAATTAGCGGTTGTGATGAGTGGCAGTTAGTGGGCATGTAACATAGTAATTTATGCTATTTGGTTGTGTTACCTCATAGTAGGGGGATCAGTCTGTTATTGGCTCTGTCTGGCCAGATTAGACCTCTTAAACCTCATCTGATACAACAGAGCATGTACAGCTACACAAAGTCAGTGTGCAGAGGAGGGGAAGTCACTCAACCAAACAATAAAGTGTTATTGAGGGTGAAATGGGAATTTTAATTAGCTTGAGTCAAAAGTGCCGTGTGGAACTTTAACAATGGTTGTGCACTTTCACAATGACACAACGTCCTCCGTCAAGCCCTGTTGATGTGACTGCTCAGCCCAAACCTATGTCCTTCATCCATTAAATGCTTTAATAGGGTAAAATCCCTTTATATTGCAGATGCTACTCCCCTAAAGGTCTAGTTTTACTAATGACTAATTTGTCATTTAGCTGATACTTTCAACCAAAGAGACAGGATTGTCATGGATAGTGGACATGACAGGTTAGTGACAAGGACAGTGACAAGTGCTTTGCTCTAGTTTTCTAGTTTACTATTATTACTGGGTCACAGGACACCTTAAAAAAAAGTGTTCCCATATTTTGATACTGTTATGGATATTTCACTTGTAGAGTCATGCACAAAATGCAGAGCACAGATGTACTTCATTGCTAACAAATGATGGAAGACATTTCCATACTTTGTGTGCTTTTATTCAACAGTTAAATAAACAAGATGATATTATTGAGTAACCTATATTTTGTATATAGTATAACTAGTTAGTTATTTTGCTCCGCCATTGAAAAAAGTTTGAAAGAAAACAAAATTGAGGCATCCTTGCAAATTAGTCAGTATTTGAATGAATGGATTGAGTAAATGATTCAATGACTCACTCGTGAAGACAGTCTATTTGGTTCCTGAATGAATTATGCTGCATTCGAAAACTGAAAAATATTGCCTTCAGATGTTAGCTTCATTTCCTGTCTCATGAGATATCTTCATATGGTTGATTTTTAAAGGCAGCACAGATGTATCCTTTGCTGCCTTTAATATCCCACAATCCTATGCATTCCATTCCGAGATGGTTAAGCTAAAAAAAAACAAAGATGGCATCCGAAAGTTGTGTTTGGTGGTCAGTTTACTTTTGATGTTATTTCTAGTAAGAAATCAGTATCATACTAATTAAGTGTTCATTTAGTTATCACTAAAACTAGTTCTATTTTGTTATGGATCATTAAACTCATTAAACTTCACTCATGAAGATGTTTGTTTGTCGCCCACTACTGGTTTTATTATTTAAACTGTAAAAAAAAATCTCCACCACTATAGGTCTAACAGTCCATCGACTGGCTATAAAAACATGTAATATGTAAGTAAATTCACCAGTTCATAATTCTACACCGGAGCTATATTGAACACATGTATGTGTGTGTCATTGAATGTGAGGCATATAAAGACAAAGACATCAGAAATGAGATGAATGAGATCTATAAAGTACACAGGCTCATGTTCATCTTGTTGACCCATGCGGATCATCCTAGTGCTCATTGATTTTCTACTCTTTAGTTGTGAAATCAAGCTGAACAGACCTGAAGCAGTCTGACCAGCCCTGTAATAACCAAGGTTACAGTCCGAGTCACTTCAGAGTCACTGTGAGGTCATGTGAGACAGATTTGATGCAATGACCCATATCACATTATCTTAATTAGGCACAATTTAAGGTTATAACAACTACAACGCAATACTGCTTGCACAATCGATGTAAAGTAAAGGAACTGTTTTTGTTCAATTTGTAGCTTGAACCAGTTACAACAACACCAGTCAAAATAGCTCAAACCTATGAATTTTTAATTGCAACTATTACACGTCCCCAAGCTTAATTCAATTATTCAAATGCAAGGACTTATGAGTTTCCCCTACAGCCTAAGTTTTGCTCTTGATCATTTATTAAATTATTAAAACTAATTAATTATTTTGAAGCCAAAAAGGTTTATGGAAGGATATGTGAATTCTTGATTTTTAAATAAATGGCTACAACAGTACTAATAATAATTCAAAAATTTTCACTGCTACTTACAACTGATCAAATTCATATTGTCTTAACCTATTAAAGAGTTAAATACTTTCTTCTCCAGTTTCTTGTTGTTTAGCCGTCTTGCTCTGGCCCTGTCAACTTGAACTCATGTCTCAAAAATCCTGTTCATCATACTGTCTGAAAGAGACAATCTCACCATCTATTCAGAAACTCAACAGTGCTCATAAAGAAATGTCAGAGTCAATAGGGATAATAGCTCTTGCCCAGCTTAGATTGATCAGTTTAATTATTCATGCAGCTATAGCTCATGACATGAAAAAGATGTGGTGTCAATAGAGCTTCATTGATCCGCTGAGCTTCTTAGCTGCTGACTGCAGCAGAAACATTATTGTGCAAGACTAGAGCATTGTACCTATTTTTACATTTTGACTGCTTTAATGCATCGGTATGAATCCATACACTTCATCTGACTTTTTAATGTGTTTTGGGACTGGTGCAATACAGGTGGAAAGTGTGCAAATGGATTTCTCTTTTTTTGACGTGGATGTTCATTATTCTTAGAATGCAGGCAAACTTATTGGCTTTGATTGCCTTATTATGCTGTTAGAAATAGCCTCAAACACATGCATTCTTCTGAGCTCACAATGCGCCGCTTTAAGGCAATAGACATTATTTAGCTGTACTTGATAAATCTATGCATGAATTCTGAACCATTATCCTACACAGCCCACTCTGAGGAACTTTTAAAGAAGGGTTGCTGTATAGCAACTCTGTCAAAGTGAGTTATTGGGACCTATGTATATTACATCCTATACTAGTACTCTTGCAGTTTAAAATTCAGATTTGCAAGCCTATCATGGCGGAAAAGCAGTTACTGCAGGCAATAATAGCACGGAGTGACACATTCATGCTTTCAGTACTGAATCTGCCAGGAAAAAACTCTCTTTTATTGTTGGTGCAGATACAGAGAAGAGCGTGAAAGAAAGAGACCTGAGCCCATCTGTGCTGTGCAGCTTTATTATTTTGAGCTTCTGTCTATAACATATGTTAAGCAAAATTATAGATTAGGGACTATTTATAAAGGAACAATGATTGTTAAGCAAACTGTAGCAACTAAAAAAGTGTATAGTGTATGTGTGTGTGTGTGTTTGTGTGAGTTTATTTTCTTTTTTCTTTTTTTGTGATTTAAAATATTTCTTGCTTAAAGATAGTTAACCCAAAAATGAAAAATCTGGCATCATTTACTCGCCTTCATGTCATTCCAAGCCCAAGGCTTTCTTCTCTGAAACTAGAATTAGAAGCAGTTTTGAATGTGCTGGTCTCTTTTTTGCATACAATAATAATGAATGGGGACTGGCATTTTTAAACCTGGAAAACCACCACATTTTTGTATAGACATCCAATTTTATCAACAGATGAAATGAAGTCTGCAGGCTGTTTTATCTTAAAGGGTTAGTTCACCCAAAATGAAACTTCTGTCATTAATTACTCACCCTCATGTCATTCCAAACCCATAAGACCTTCATTCATCTTCAGAACACAAATTAAGATATTTTTGATGATACCAGAGAGCCATCAGACCCTCCATAGACAGCAACACAACTGAAATGATCCCAGATCCAGAAATAAAGATGAATGAATGTCTTATGGGTTTGGAATGACATGAGGGTGAGTAATTAATGACAGAATTTTCATTTTTGGGTGAACTAACTCAGGTTCCTATTAGGTCCCATCTACTGCTGCTTACTATTTCTGGCCTTTTTTAACATGACTATCTGGTCACCTACTGTGGCCAACTGATTATTTTTAACATCACCTTCTCTATCCTCAATTAGAATGTCATCCATCATGGCTGTAGCACCAAATTCCCACTGCAGTCAGAGCGGTGACAAAGAGCTGAACTGTGGGAAGAGTGCCTGTGAGTGTCTGACAGAGGGAATCACTCCGCATGAGTGCACCTGACTGGCAGGACATCACCCTCAATCTCCTTACTGACACAACTCCTTGAGTTATTGAACAACAGCTCATTTGAATCATGCTACATTGCCTACAGAAGGCATAAAAACAGCTGTGTTGATATTTAAGAGTTAAAATTGTTTATATAAAAACTTTGTATTCCTCAGTGAGTTTGCTGGCATTGATGTAGCTCCTCTATTATTTACAGGTGTTTCATCTGTCTCACTTGAAGCTGTCTTGTTCTGTGTCAGATGAATTAATGTGCCATTCAGGCGTCATTCATTCCCAGATTTCATATGTTCTTGAAAGCAGCACTATTGGAGACATTAGTAACAACCCATCTAACAGGGAACATTCTCAGAACTTTGACTTTTTTGGAGTTTCTCTGAAAAGTTATGAACAAATATACTTCCAGTAATGTTAGTAGAAGGTTATCTGGTCTCTAGTAATGTTCTCATTGCTCATGAAATATGTTTTTTTTTTTGTTGGACTTTGTCTTACATTTTTTTTAAATGTTCAGGGAACATTCAGAAGCAATGTTGAAGTATGTAAAATATTCAAATGTTTTGTTCATATAACCAAGAAAAAAAATATCGATGCTTTGAACATTCAGAGAACATTTCGATTTCATAACTTAATAAGAAAAATATGCTCTTAGAACATATTTTTGTTTGCTGAAAATGACCAAACACATCTCAATTTGAATATCCATGAAGAGTGACCTTTACAGTCCAAGGCTTCAATGCATTTCAAAATAACTCGTCTTCAGTGAATCTCCACTATAACCAGAATAAGTCATTTTTACAGTTATTAGACTGAAAATGCCTTCATATAAAAACTGAAATCTCATTAACTGCTAAAGAAGCACAGGATCATAATGTAACAATCTAAAATGAAACAGAGAATTCTGTGTAATAAAATCAGCATTATTTCTAACATTGTGAAAGTCACAGAAAATCAGAGGCACAAATCATGCAGCAGCAGGCGTCCATAGGAAGTGATTCTGGACATTGTGGGAACACCGAATTGCCTTAATGGCTATAATAATGTTCTGCTATTAGTGTAGGGCAGTAATATTTGATACAGGGCACACATTTACAGTGCTGTTTAATCGTGCTCTGTGGTGGACGGGAGTGCTCTATGACTGACCCACTAATCTGCCTGTGGTTCTGACCCACCTGCAGTTTAGTCCATCAGTCCATTAGCTTCCTCACCATTAGTGATCAGGCCTGGTGATTTTCACGTCTCACTCTGTCCTCCTTTCAAATCCTCCATCACTCCCACCACCATACACTCATACATTTGCATGCATATTATGCTTTTTATATCTTATTTTATCCCTTTGAACACTATTCACCATGCAATCATTTTGATTTCAGTCTAATGTGTGATAAAGAGTGTGACTGAAAAACCATCTGAGCTCTCAGAGAAAATGTTATTGCTTAAATGTTGTGTATTACATTGCTCAAAAGTTGTTTTATTCAAATTCCACATGAAACAGCATTCATAACCATCTTAATTCCGTAATGTATTTCTAGGAAACTGAATATCAAATAAGAACAAATGTAGGGTGGAATTGACTTTCATCCACTAGGAACTAATTTGATCGTGAAAAATAAGAAGTAAAACGGCAAAGTTGTGTCAGAGGCAGAGCAAGAACATTTTGAACATTCTGGCAAAAAATGATGAAGAATGTATCGTACAGATGATTCTTTCACAAGCTCAGCAACATCATATTGTTAGTTCATGTTGTGCTCTGTTTATTTTGTGTGTAATATTTATTGTACAATTATATTAGGCTAAAAAACAATGGGACAGTTGTTGAAATATTGTGCATTAATTAGCTTTAAAATAAATGTGTATTACATAAATTAAACATTAAAGAAATTATCCATATAGTTCATATAGAGCTTGCTGATTTTTAATTGCATAATTTAATATGTTGGCAAATCCCAATTGATGAGATCACATCTGAATCTGATTGGGTAGTTACTCCCCAGTTAAAAGAATATTTCACCAAAACATTAATAATTATCAGCTGTTGGAATCTGATGGCATCCATTCACTGCAGAAAATCATTGGTGATATAATGCTATTTTCCATTCTATTCTATTCTATTCTATTCTAATTAAAAAAACAAATTAATCTACATCTTGGAGTAAATTTTACACAGATTTTCATAATTGGGTGATCTATTCCTTTAATATCAATGCTGTCTAAGCAACTGAGATATTACTTTAAAGCGATCGACTGGGTTGTCCTGAGCTAGCTGCAAAATGCCCAACATCTGACATGGTCACAATTTTAACAGGATTGAAAAATACTCCTTGGCATTTATGCTATTAAGCACTCCACTGTATGGCTTAATATGTGTGTATAATTGGATCCTTGTGGAGCCACTCAAACTGTTAAATGCTCAGAATGAGTCGCCAGCCCACATCACAGCTCAAGAGGAGCGAGTAAGAGAGAAAATTATGTTTTTTCCTATCAATACATTAAGTCTGTATGTAATGCTACACAGCCATGAACTGTAGGAAATTGGATGTATGTCTAAATCACAAGAAGATAAATGAAGGATGACAGATTCCTTTAAATAACCTCTACTTGTTGTATCACTACATAGAGATCTGCCCAGATAATACAAGAGTGAAATGGCACAAACAAGCAGCAGGTTTGCATGGCCTCACGGGCTCCACTGAAGTGACAGAATCACACAAACACACACTGCTGCTCATAGATGCTATGCCTGGCGAACTCGTCAGGATGTATGACACATTATAAATCAAGTCTGCGCAAGCTGCCCCAGAGATTTAGTCCTTAAATATGATAAGACAGATCGCACTCCCCAGGTATCCACCTCTCTCTCTGCTTTACAAGACTGTCTCCTTTCATTGTTCTGTCAAAATTTACTCAAATATCTACTGCAGTTTCAGTTAAGAAAAGTTTGTGGCTGCATTAAAAAGGAATAGCTTACCCCCCAAAATAAAATTTATACGCATCTCTCTACAATACATGATTCTAGTTGGTCAGTAGCAGCATACCATAGCCAGATATTTCGTAATACTATTTCAATACTTAATATTTTTATTATTTATTTAATGTATGCTGATTGTTTTGTATAATTAAATTAAATGGTTTGTAGCAGAGGTTTAAAGACAGTAGGCCTATTGGTACATTATAAGACAAGTAAAATGAAATGTTTTCAAATTGAATTCATATTTTATGTTTATTATTGTGTCATGTAGTAAGATAAATATTGCACAGGGGTCATTATCACAAAATAAATGTATGATGCTGTATGGGGATTGTTGAAAATATTGACTTAAATAAAGTCTTAAAGGTTTGCAACAATATGAGAGTGAATCATTCTTGGATGATCTATCCTTCTAATAATAGCTTAAACAAGTCTTATAGGAAAATTACCTTAGGAAAACAATTCTACCCAAGAAATAAGCACTGTGGATGTTTTTGTTGAAGGCATAGTTCACCTGGAAACAAATCAACTCAACCTAATTTCATTTCTGAACTATATGATTTACTTTCTTTCTTGGAACATAAAAGAAAATATTCTGTAAAAAAAATGTGTTTTTGGGCCATACAGTGGAAATCAATAGTAACCAGAAATCAATCAAGCAAAAACATCAGTAAATAAAGACAGAATTGTCATTTCGGGTGAACTGTCCCTTTAATAATCTTTGATAGTTGTAGGATGTACTTTTCTGTCAAATTAAGACATTTGCACAGTGCTATGAGGGCAAAGGTCGTGTGTAACAAGTTGCTTATTTTACTTTGATCATCCATTAGACAAACTGCTGTTGTGTCACAGTACTTCTGTACAACAGTTGGCTCTTATAATAGGGATTCAGAGCCCGATACGAACAGCCTCAGGCCTTCATGCACATGAAACAGAGCTTAGCAGAAGTGCGTCTTCATATCTGTTGTGCTTCATCAGGCACTAACAAGGACAACAGTGGGATATAATACAGGTCCTGAATATTAAATAGCCCAATTTTAATTATCTTCCTCTTTCAATTATAAAAATTCATCCCATCGTCTTGGAAAACGTGTCATGGTTGTTTGCTTCCATGTTCCTTTCATCAAAAACACAAAGAAGAGGAATTTGCTTCCGCTCTCCATTACATTACGAAACTGCTTCACAGAATATTACATCTGTTATCTGGCTCTGTCTTTTAACTCACAAGGATTGAATAATAATACGATTTAATTACAGCAGGAGTTTGTTTTCATTTGTTTCTCCAGTAATCCTATGCTGGTCCTCGACTTAAACTTTCAAATGAAAAATTATATTTAAATTCAATTGTATGAGTGAGAGAGACATCTAGTGGTGAAAGTGTGCAGTCACAGTTTCCATTCGTACCATTAACACCATTATACAGTATATATTTTTATATTGACATAAATATGTAGGAATGAACACGCAAAAGGAAGTAAAATTGAAAAACAATTTATTAACCACAATAATCTTTAATAGTGCTTCTTGGTGTAGTGATTCATTGTCTTATTGCACCATCTAGTGGTGTTTCATTTTACAATCATATTCGGATTACATTTGCATAGTGGCAATAAAACATGATTTAATATATTAGAATGTCTTGCTTTTTATTTCCTGTTCATTTAATAATTTTTTTTTTATAGCGACCAAAAATCAACATGCCAAATGTTGCATGCAGACTTATCTTTCAGCAAATTGAATTTGTTGTGTCATGCTTGACTACACAGTCTTTCAGCCCACCTCAATCTTTCCAGAAAAAGTTATTACAGTCAAACTAAACTGAACATGCCATTATATACATTATCTGCATGTAGTAATATGTATAGAATAACCTATTTCAATTTACATATTTCATTATCAACTTTATTGTTCTACAAAGACTAGCCACTAGGCGGATATTTCAAACTACACTTCACAGTGTAATCTATCCTATATTATTGCTTTTTAAAAATATATTGCAGATGATGTTCTTGATTTTTTATGGGTTATTGAGACTTTTTAAAATGTATTTATTAAAGAATCATGCATTAACATTACATCTCTATAAATCTCCATGTTTTATAAGGCCGCTGGTGTGCTGGAGCATTATGTTATTTACATTGTATTATATTTTAGAACATTACCCATATATACATTCTTTAAATCGCATGTCCAATAAGGTTGTGAGGATTCTGGGGCATTATTATATTATATTACATCACTTTGTTAATGGAAATGGAAATCTCTGGAGGAAAGCAGCAGCAGTAGTACCAACAATCACCGTCATCCGCAACAATGGCGCTGCGTACCTGACTGGACCGCTTGTGTTCTGGGTGGGGCTTTACCAGTGGGGCATTTCCTCCAGTGTCGGATTTCTCGAGCGCACTGGCATTTAAATCTGCTGCAGTGGAAAGCCAGTGGACGCCTGTCACCGTCAGTGAATCTGCTCTATTGGATGATTTTGCGCTCGTTTTCTTCTCTCTTTCAAAAAAGCAATTGTATCTCTTGCATTTGCTGAGTGATACATTGCAGCCTCTAGCGACGCGCGCTCTTATTCCAACAAAGCCTGAATGAAAGGCTGCCTGTTTGGCCATGTTTTCGACCGTCATTTATAAGCAGAATATTATGTAATGCATCATATTTTGTAATTATGGTCTAGTCTTTTGCGCGTTCTGTGTCGTGAGTGGCCTAAAGACAAGGGAACACTTTCAGACTCTTAAAATACATCGACGTCAGAACAAATCCATTGATTTAAACGCACTACAGTAGGTCTTCGGCGCATTACTGTGAAATAATTATCCAAAAATAAGCGATATATCGTCTAAGGTTGCCTGTACTCGAGTTGCATCATGTTCAGCTGGTTGGGTACCGATGACAGGAGAAAGAAAGATCCAGAGGTCTTCCAGACTGTCAGTGAAGGACTCAAGAAGCTTTACAAAACCAAACTGCTTCCATTGGAGGAACACTACAAATTCCACGAGTTTCACTCACCCGCTTTGGAGGATGCAGATTTTGACAACAAGCCCATGGTTCTCCTGGTGGGACAATATTCCACAGGGAAAACCAGCTTCATAAGGTAAGATGTTAGTTTGGGCTCCTGTGAAGCACTTGATGTTGTCCTGAATCCTATAAACGCGTCAGTCAGGAAACTTTATAATCTAGCACTTTATAATACTTTTTATGAATAAGTCATACATGCACAAGCATTATATAATGCATTATGTAAGTAGTATGTTGTTAATATACTTTTAAATATTTGCAACTTCTGATTATTTGAATATACATTAAATAATAAGGTTATATGTAGTATTTTTATAATGATAAGGTCATTCATTTCATAATATATTATAATTATACTTAACAGGATTTTTATCACACATCTTATTTTGGTGAAACATTTTTTTTTTTTAACTGTGAGAAGCTCGCAAGAACACAGTGTTTCAGTAAAATCTGAAAATATTGCCTCATTCATGATTTATTAAAATCTCAAATACAACCTCATCAATATTTTGTATATATTTAAATAGCTGTAGCAATCACATTTGTTACATCCAAATCAGTTTTGCAAATTCATATGAGATTCCTCACAATCCTTAAGATTGTTAATCGCTCCTGTCAGTTTACCAGGAGGATTTATTTAGATTGAGAGAGCATGTGCATAACAAATGTTTTGTCAATGCAAGATTAACTCATTGTTGAGAAGCATATATGTATTTAATGACTTTTGTTGCTACAGATATCATTAATCTGTTTACATGAGAACCTAATTTGTGTGTTCACTGAATACAGATCTTGATGTTACATGCTAAACAAAGTTCTTAACATAGTACTATAATTTTAGCTTAGACAGAGACAGTTACCTTGTAAACAGACCAGGCCTGGCTCCAGCTCTAACATGTATCAGTATGACACAATGTCGCTGCTGTGGTGTGATGGTTGTCTGCTGGGTGATTTAAGGCTTATGGGTCTACTTTGGTCCAATGAAAGGCAACAAACTACTAAAGATCACCAGGCAACGAGACACTTCCAATGACTCCAGCACTGCCATAGTAACTTGTCACTAATTGTTTCCAGAATGTAGAAAAGTTAAGAGATAGAAAAGTGTATGAAGACAAACCAGATATGCTTTTTAGAAGGAATTTTGTGGTCATTACCACAACAAATTATTTCAAATGAAAAGTTTAAGAAATTGCTGAAAGTTAAGTTTGATGGTAACATTTTTATTTAAACATGTTTTTTTGTAAGTCAGCCTGTGTGATTCTGAGTTCATTGTCAAGTTGTAGATATTTTTTAAATTTTCTTATACCAAAAATTACACTATTGTTCAAATGTTTTAAAATGAAATAATACTATTATTGAGCAAGAATCCAAGTGTATTATAAGTGATGGTAAATATTTCGTTGCATTACAAAAAGTATATATTTCTAATAAATTCTGTACTTTTGAACCATCTGTTAAACAGAGAACCCCCAAAAGAATAATTTTTTTTTTTTTTTTTTTTAAGAATCATGTGACATGGAAGACTGGAGTAAGGACTTATGAAGATTCAGCTTTGTCACCACAGTAATAAATTATAATTTAAAATAATAACAAAACATTTATTTGTTTAAATAAATTGTAATAATCTTTCACAATACTGCTAATTTGACTTTATTTTTGCTAAAATAAATGCAGCATTACAAAACCACTATACTTAAACTTCTAAACAGCAGTGTATGTATTTTCTAGTTCCTTACCGTCATTAAATGGCATATCATTTGACTGTTAATTTAATGACATTATATAGTATTTTTTTGAGTGACAGAGCTGAGTTGTTGCTTGAGGTGAGTGTTAAATGTGAGTGTGAGGCATTGTCCTGCACTGGCAATAACAAATGTGCCTCCTCATTTTCGCTCTGGCTTTCTTTCCTCTTGTACATTATTCATCAGGGTCGTGAGAGCCTTAGTGGACACAGCAGCCATTCTGCTGACTGAACACATAACTATGAAAGTAAATAAACTTTCTGTGCATACTTCATGAATGTGAGAAAGCCCGGCAAACACTTCATTATAATGTCAGGGGAAGTTTCATACTTAATATTGAGTGTTTTCAACATGGTTGCATAAAACAAAAGCTTGGCTCATGGCCATTTTGTACTTTGTTTTAAAAAGAGCTGAAGACACATATGTCCAGCAATTTTGTCAATGTAAAATAAATTGCACTCACAATAGAGTGAGATGTGGGAGCAATCATTCTAGCTGACCTTGTCACAAAATGTTTTATCCCTACATCCACTACTGCTGGGCGGGTTTTGTAAGCAGCCAATTGTCCAGGCTTCAGTGTCACATGAGCCTTCAGAAATCATTCTGATGTTGTGATTTGGTGCTCATGATTGTCTTTGCTAAAAACAGTTGCTCAACATTTTTTGGAAATCACGATACAGTTATTTTAGCATTCTTTTATGAGTAAAAAGTTCAAAAGGACAGCATTTGAAAATAGAAATCTTTTTGTACTTTATATTTATTATATGAATGAATTCACTGGAATTAATTGTAAGAATGGGTTACAGAAAAAATAATAGATCACTTCCTTTGTTTTAAATATCGGTCATGGCAAAACATCCTATCATAAATGACACCATGTGCCCTGTTAACAATTTGTGTTACACTTATGTTACTGGCATAAACTTCAGCTAATAAGTTCTCAGTTGAAGCCAAGTGTCCTGTAGTTACTCAGACTGTCATTTTGACCTGCACTGTGTTCCAAACAGTCTCAATGCCATCACATGTCCACAGCAGGGTCTGTTTGAATGGCTCTGTGCTGAGAAGAGTAAACATTATCTTAGTAAACTTACATTCTCCGTTAGAGTGTGATCTTAACAGTGTTCCTTTCAGCAGCAGCAGAAATCACCTGAATCATGTGAACATAGTCTTGAATTTAGAAATTATTCTAATATATTGATTTGTGCTCAAGAAACATTTATTTTTATTTTTATTATTCATTATCACCTTTAGAAAAACATGCTTAATATTATTTGCGGAAACTTTGATGCATATTTGTCAGGATTATTTGACAATGTGAGTTGAAATGTTTTTTCGAGTTTTGCTTTAATGTCACTTTTGGTCAGTTATAATAAAATAAAAGTATTAATTAATAAAATGAGAACACATTAGAATTGTTTTTCATGTAAACATGGGAATACAGTTGTAAAAATAAAAAAAAATGAAAGTTCTACTTACTTTCTCAAATCAACAACTTAATGATCATGTTTTACACATGATAATGTGATTAGAAGTGTTTACATGCGTCTGAATGTATCTTTTTTTGTTTTGTTTTGAATAGATATCTTCTGGAGCAGGATTTCCCTGGTATGCGGATCGGTCCAGAACCCACAACTGACTCCTTCATAGCAGTGATGCACGGCAATATGGAGGGACTAATACCAGGAAACGCGCTAGTAGTTGATCCCAAAAAACCCTTTCGGAAACTCAACGCCTTTGGCAATGCCTTCCTTAACAGGTTGGATTAAAACAATAATAAAATATTGTGTTTTATTTTAGTCCTCATGTTTATTGAAACTGACATACAGTAACCTAATTTTGGAGCAAAACATTAAGAGCTTTAGTCTGGGCAGAGCTTTGCATCTGTAACATGGTCTTCCTGTCTTATGATGATGTCACAGAGGGGGGCTGGTTCTAGGCAACATTCCTTCTCTTGATTGAGTTTCCTCATGCTGTCTGATCCACTGACCTCCCTTCACGTGATTGAGCAACAGACAGATATGAAGACATGATACCATCACGCTCACCAGCATATTATTAAACAGGCTGTCATTCACAGTCAGCTATAGAAGTGTGTATGGTAGAGTGACAGTCCTTTATAAGAACTCCAAGTGATGCAATCGCATGCATGCGATTTGTTTTTGCAGGTGGCCTTTGCTGCACTTCGTAGTCTGATGGTTTGGCAGGCTGTGCAGCTTGTTGTGCAAATCAGCAGAAACTCTTGAGAAAATTGTCTCTTCGCCTTTTGCAATCTCAAAGCATGCATATTTTTGAACATTTTTCATGTAATTCTGTCAGAAGGGCAGCAACACACTTTAAAAGAAAAGTGGTCCCACTTTATATTAAGTGTCCCTTATACCTGTGTACTTTCATAGTAACTAGATGTGTATCTACTATGTAATCA